>JANTPZ010122410.1:0-13295 GCA_025593235.1 Vachellia pachyceras | reverse complement strand
CGCCTTAATCGTACCTTGGGCAATAATTTTATAAAATACTGTAAATTCCACTGAATTTCTATAGACTCTGCTTTTTGGTCTTAGGGAACTCCTGATACTTTAAATAAATATTTTCAACGTTAAATCTTTAAAATTCCATAATTCCTCATCCAGACCGAATTTCAACAATCGGTTGAATCTCTGGTAATCAGTGAGTTCTGCTCTATCTTTTGGGCATTTGTGACTTTTTCTGATTTCCGGTCAACTGTTTGACTTTGACTTTGACTTGGTCAAATGACCAAAATGCCCTTACACTTTTTCTTAATGACCAAAATGCCCTTTGACAGTCTAACTTTTCATAAATTCCCATTTTGCTCTTAACCTTTTGGCCCTTGATCTTTTGATTTCTGACTCTTAGGCAACTTCCCAGGAGGTCACCCATCCTTGAATTGCTCCTGGGACGAGCATGCTTAACTTTATTGTTCCTTCCAACTTCCATCCACCGGGCCAAATCGATTCTGCGACTTCCGGCCCAACATCAATCAACCTTTTTCGTACTTTCTATCCGTGGGTTTTAACTTGACTTTTGACTACTGGTTCAGCCTCTTTTATCTAATGACCATATTGCCCTTGGTCTTTATATTTAATGACATTTATGTCCCTGGCTTACATCCTTGGTAATCTCAAAGCCTTAGGACTAAACCATACACTAAGAACAAGTCCTTAGTCCTTCTTAAGTACTTTAGGTTGTTCTTGACAACAGTCCAATGATCTTCACCGGGATCTTATTGATATATAATCATGATTCTTAAGGCAAATCAGACATCCGATCGAGTACATAACATGACACACATGATGGATTCAATGGATGAGGCATATGGAACCTTGCTCATGTGATCTCGCTAATCACATGTACTGGGACATTGATTCTTGCTAAGATAAATGCCGTAAGACATGGGTATGAAGCCTCTTTTTGATTTGTACATACTGACCTATGTAATATCTTGTCTATGTATGTTCTCAGACTTAGGACTATTAATCTCTTTAATCAATTTCTATAGATCCTAATCCTTAGGATATAAGCAGCTTCACCTAAGTTTTCATCGAGAAAAACTTTTCTAACCAAGATATGACACTCTGTAAGGTAGGAATGTTATTCCCAATGAGTAGGATGTCATTTACATAAAGTACTAGAAAGACAACTGTGCTTCCCACTAATCTTCTTGTAAACATAAGGTTAATCAATATTTTGAATGAATCAAAACTCTTTGACTGTTTCATCAAAACGATAATTGTAGCTCTGGGTTGCTTGCTTCAATCTATAAATAGATCTTTGAAGCTTGCACATTAATCAAAATCCTCTGAACTAGGGGTGGGAATGTGGGCCAGCATTCCTGTTAGAGCCCGCTTCAAGAAGGCTACATAGTCACATGATTCTCTTCCCACCAATAAATATTTTAAAAAACTTTAATTCTCTTTTTATCCATAAAACCACATAGTCACATGATTTTTTCCCACTAATAGATTTTAAATAATGACATTTTTCAAGTTTTCCAAAAAAATCTAAATATTAATGTTTTGTTATAATTTAAATATAGTATTACAGAAAGTTGATGTGAAAAAATATAATATTTTATACTATTTTTGAATGTAATAAGTATTATTTATCTTGAAAAATATAATTTAATATTACTTTTTCTTGATAAAAATAATGAGATGAAAAAAGGTAAAAAGATATAAAATATATTATTTTTTAAAAAAGTGGGTTAAGTGGGCTGACCCGCGAGGAGGGGTGGGTTGGAAGAGCCCATCCCCAACGGATTGGCATTTAGAAGCCTGAGCCCAACTCATTTTATGCACAAAATCTTCAGATTATGCCATTTACACATCCTCAAGCAACTTTCTATTAAGGAAGTTGTTTTGACGTCTTTTTGTCATATTTCATAACCATAATATGTTACAATAGCAAGAAAGATTCTGATTAATTTGGTCTTTGCAACTGGAAAAATGTTTTATCATAGCCTTCACCATGAGTTTAATTGAATCCTTTAGCGACTAACCATGTCCTGATGACATTTACATTGTCGTCCATTCCAATTTTCTCCTAGAAAACACATTTACGCCAAACGGTTTTTACACATTCAGGTTGTAACACCTTCCTTGGTGAGGTTTACTTTGTATTAGAGATTGATTACGAACCACTTTATTGCCACCAAATGCTTAGAATTAGCCAACCAAGTGGAAATTTAAAACTTTGGCCAATTTACTATTTACTATTACTATTCACTTGGCAGTTTCAGAATTTTGACCAACTTTGAAAATTCATAACTTAATCTAGAAAATCGAAATTGAGTGGTTCAAGTCGCTAAATGAAGCTTATAACATTCCCTACAGAGGAAAAATACTTACTTGTTCAAAAATTTATCTAATTAATACAGTTTATTGCATGAATAAATATTGTTCATTTGGTCATTTTCCAATTTTCTAGATTTTTCTTCAACTTTGGAAAATCATAACTTTTTATTCACACATCCAAATTCCATAAACTCACTAATTTAAAGCTTACAATGTGCAGTATTTAACTAAAAAAATTTGTACTATTATCACTCTATTTGCTATTTTTCTTTGACTTTGCTCTTTGTTAAGGGCATTGGACCCTTTTTGGGTTGTCTTGCATGCTCTCACCTTTCTCATTTATATATCTAAATAATTTCACATCACAATATAGCATGTTTGGTTCATTACACATCACATTCATCATACATCATGGTGTAGGAGTTTAAATCTACAATAATCCAAAAGTGCACATAATTAACTTATACAAGTTTTCACTTAGCTTGCCATTCAGCTTTACTCTTACCTTGACTCTTCCTTTGCTCTTGCTCTTGATATTGGCCCTAAAAAGGGTGTTATTGTAGGAGAATGAGATTCATGGAATCCCAATAGCAAATATCCCTAACTAACACTTTAACATGTATAATCATAATTGTGCAATAAATCAAAGCCATTGAAACTAAATATGCAACACTAACCTCAAACACTTACATTATTACTTTGCCAAGGCATATCATTATCATCAAAAATCAATGATAAAACAAGAACTTGCATGTTCATTCATCAATCATATAACATCAACATCGAAATTACACAATTACAATAAATAACAATGTAAAAGTTAGAGAATTTGTTACCTTATTTGCTTAAACTCCCATTATCTTTAAAAGCCTCCTTTTGCACTTTTGAAGCTTTCCACTTCAAACTTATCCTCCTACACATTACATAATGCATTTGGCATTAATAATAAACTATGCATTATAGCACTTAAAAAATCTACCAAAGCTCTCTTGAACTTTAAAGGTTATAACCTTAACTTTACCAAATTTGATTTAATGCTTCCAAAATTGTTTTCTCACTTATACCCTACACAATTTTGCCTTATAAACTCAATGGAAGTCTCAAAATCATCAAAATCACACTCCTTCTACCAATTCCCCTGTGGGCCAAAATATTTCCAAAGATTGGGAAAAATGTGATTTCAACTTCTTGCTTCTTACACTTACATAACCTTATTCCAAAACCATTTTCCATGCATCATTTTATTCAAAACACCACTTCCCTTTCAAATGAAAAATTGGACAGCACCTCCCTAGGGTTTCATGATACCCAAAATTCATACAAACTTCAATCCAACACAAAACACACTAATCAACTCTTTAACCAATAGAAATGAAGAGGAAGGTCCAAGGAGTAAGAGTATGCAAGAAATTTTATCAAAACTCAACTTACCTTAGATTTCTTCTCTTCTTCTTCCTCTTTGTTTTGCCACTCACCCTCTCTCTTTGCTGCCGGTTTTGCATGAAATATGGCTGGAAATGAAGTGAATAAATGGCTTTAATGACAAGACAAAGATGATCTAAGGTTTAGGATTGAATCTTGCAAAAATCTTGTAATATAATGGTTGATGTTTGGACAGCCCAAATTGCCCCTTTTCTGCACTCTTGGCCAACATTAATGAGCTGCAAAGATGAATAAAAATCTGTCCTCATGTGCTTAATTAGGGTGGTGATGAGTGTCCTTTAATCCTGTACAACTTAGACAGATAAAGTAATTTTATTCTAATAAATTCTGCCACTTGTTTGAGATATTTATTTCTCTTTTTGGTCTCCAAATATGACCATTACAAGTGGCATATCATAATCATGATGATTTTACTTTTGGAAACTTTATGTTTTCATAAAGTTACTTTCTGCTTCCCAAAATTCTTCCTGATACTCTCATACTTTTTCTTATCGTTAACCTTATTTGAGGTCACCAGAAATTCTCAAAATTCTTCCTGATACTCTCATACTTTTTCTTTCCTCAAATGGTTTTCCAGAATGTCTTTAATTAAGTTTTGAGGAAAACTCTAATTCAGGGTTTTTCCGGACCTTTTCTTTCCGATCAAGGAAATTGTTTCTCATTTTCTCCTGGAAACAATTTTATAAAATACTAAAATTTTTAAGCTATTTTTCCTTACTTTGAGATCAGACATATAAGGCCTTTAGGTAATTTAAATAATTATTTTTGATTAATTATTTATTTAAATAGCAAAAAATTAAATGATCAATAAAATTCCTGGAATAGAAACACATGTCATTTTAACCTAAACTGAGCCTCACTTACTGATCAGTGAATTTTTCTCTACATTTTTGGGCTTGGGGTCATTTTCTAATATTTTAGTCATGTTTTTCCAAAATGACCACTATGTCCCTTACTTTTCTAAAAATGATCATTATGTCCATATCTTTTCAAAAATGACCATTTTGCCCTTAGGTTTTCTTTATAGGTAAAATGGCAACTCGGGACTTCTTTTCATCTCTTTTTACTTTTTTGACCCTTTTCTAATCTGCAGCCCTTCATTTAGCCTTCCTTTCTAATCATTGAAATTTGGGATATGACACATGTGGATCAACTAAGGTCTATACCTGATTATTGTGCATGGATTGCATTTTAGATTTCATAACATTCAGTCATTTCTCAGAGTTTGGTCACACTATGGCTTCTCAATAGTTAGTTGGCTCATGTTACTCAATGAGCAACACATCACAGCTTTCAGTAATCAGAAATACATATCTTTAAGTTGTTGTCATATCCTATCAAACCTGCTTGGACCTTGTGTTATTAAAGGAGGAAACTCACCAATGTTGGGATTGGAGGGCAAACGAAATATTAAAAAAAAATGTCAATCCCTCCTTTAGATATGTTAAAGGCTTTTTTAAATCATGCAGTCATGAAGCATGGATTTCTTGGAGAGTTTTTTTTCTATTCTTGCTCAGTTTTAAGAAGCCAATAGCTATGATCAACTTCTTCTATTGGTATCTACACGAATGACTTTTTTAACATAAATGCATGCTAGCGTCTCTACATCTGACTTTTGGATCTCCTTCTCACTCTCGGTTTCTCTCTCAAGTTTCTGAATTTTGTTTTTCAGATGTATATTAATTGAGAGCTCTGATCATATATATATATATATATATCTCCCTAGCTCTATCCTCAGGAACAAGACCTTCATGTAAAGTATCACTAGTTTGTTGACAGTAACTATGAATTTCGAATAAGAAATGCCTCCCACATTTGGAGGAGTATTGCAAAGGTATGGCAAGACATCCAATCATATACAAGTTGGAAACCTAGCGATGGCAAAACCATTCGTTTCTGGATGGATTCCTGGGTGGGTGAAATGGGCCCTCTCAAATGCCTCACCTTTGCAAATGTTCTGGAACTCGTGATAAAGAAACGTCTTGAAAATTATGTGGATGACATAGGTAGTTGCTAGTGGAGCCATTTCCAACACTTATTACCCCAGAAGATCTTGTCCTAGATAGCATGAGTCCCCCCCATCATCTACTATGGATGAGGCTAACGGTTGCTATTGGTCTCTTATGTCGAACAGATAATTTAAAATGGCTTCTGATTATTATGCAAATATTTTTTTTTCATGTGGAATGAGTTGAATCATACTAGAACTTCCTATGGCTAGCTCTTTAAGATAGACTCCTTAACAACTCAATACGACTTTGAGAATAAATTGGGTGAGTGTGGGAATTTCATCAAATTAGTTGAATTTCACCAAATGTGAAACTCTTTAAAAGTAGTAGTAGTAGATAGAGTTATTAAAATAGTCAATATCTTTACAAATGTTGTTATTCACATTAAAAGTATAGTCAATGATTAAAACATTACATTCTTACTTGTAAAAATTGACAAGTAGTCAACTTCGCACACCCTCATCCAATTAATTGAATTGTTACAAATATGAAATTTGTTAATTGTAGTAGTAAATGTTGTTACTAGAATCGTCAATACCTTTATAAATGTTGTGATTTGCGTTATAATTATAGTGAATAATTAAAACTTACATTATAACATTATTGAAATTGTCAATACCTTTACAAATAATGTTAGTTGTGTTACAAGTATAGTCAATTATTAAAACTTACATTATAATATTATTGAAATTGTCAATATCTTTATAAATATTATCTTTCACGTTAGAAATAATGTCACTGCATAAAACATTGCCAAATTACATGTGTTATATATTTACATACACTATGTTTAGGGAACCAAGGTGGGGTGAGATCACATCCCTCCTATACATATTGACTCCGTTTTTTAAAAAAAAAATGTGCATGCCCCAAAAAATAGCCACCCATGACTGAAGCTCCAGTCAGGTGACTGTTGTCCTGTAATACTCCTTACTTTACTTTTTTAGCTTCATATTATACTATTATTGAACCACTCTGAGGCCTTACATAGCTTAAATTGACCAAAGAAGTGAGTTTGAAAATTTCTTCCTGAGTTACTATTCATTTAGTCAATTTTTGAGATTTCTAACCCAACTTTGAAAATTCATAACTAATTCCAAAAAAATCGAAATTGAGTGGTTCAAGTCTCTAAATGAATCTTACAACAATCCTTACAAAGGAAAAATACTCATTTATCCAAAGACATACCCAATAGATACAGTTTATTGCATTAAGTTACACTGTTCATATGATCATTTTTTCAATTTTTCAATTAACTTTGGAAAATCATAACTTCTTACACAAAAGTCCAATTCCAGCAAACTTTGGCTAGTTTTAAACCATACCATATGAACTATTTTTTCACCGAATTTCAAAATTGGGATTCATTTACTATTTTTCCTCAAAACACAAAGCTAAGGGATTGGAAAGGGGATTGGACCCTTTTACATACAACTTAACAATTCCTTCCCCCTTTATATTTCCTTCCTTTTTCATACTATTTTACTAACATATTCATACCATATTGACATATTATAGCTCATCTACTCATGTGGCTAAAATATGAAGAGGTTTAAATTACAACATCATTAACATGCCACAAAGTCTCAACATAAAATGCATTGCTTCCCTTACTCTTCATGCATTCCTTTCCCTTTTGCTTGATTTTCACCTATGGTTTGTTAATGGGAAGGGTGAGATTTCAAGGAAATCCCAGTAGCAAACAACTCTAATAATATATCTACGTGCATGATTATCAAATGGAAACAATTATGCCATGTAACAAAAACAATAAACCTTACTTTAATCAAGTTTTCACAAAGCCAAGGCAATCATTGCATAGTTATCACCATGAGTGGCTACAACCACATATCAAACATGGCAATTAACAAATATATAAATCAATGCAAGGTAGATGCCAAAGTTAGGAGTGTTGCTACCTTTGTTTGAACTTTCCTTGAAACTTGAAGGCTCTCTTGTTCACCCTTCCAAATTGTCCATTGCACAACTTAACACAATTCATAATACAATGGCCATTAATCTCAAGCCATTTCCAAGTCAAGAAACACCTTGAAACCCCATAAAAATCCTTTAGTAGTTTAAGTGTTCTTGAAACCCTTAAACTTGGAAACTCAATTCCAATGCTTCCAAAATTATTTTCTCACCTCCACCCTACACAATTTTTCATTCTAAAGCTATTGGAAGCATGAAAATCATAATAATCACATCCCTCCTGCAAATTCTAGATCTGGCCAAAAATCAAGATTAAGAGGAACAAAGTGATTTTCAAACTTTCTTCACATATAATGACATATTCTTGATCCCAAACCACTTCTCATGTATTATTTAACTCAAAAACACTTCCTCCTCATCAAATAGAGATTTGGACAACACCTCCTCTAGGGTTCTTGATTTCCCAAAATTCATACAAGCATCAAACCATTACAAAACATATACCAATCAACTCCTTAATTTGCATAGAGTTGTTTGGTACCAATTATTTGAGCTAAGTTCCTCTCTTTCTCTTTTTCCCTCTCAAGAACCCTAAATTTTCAGCACCAAAAGGAGGGTTAATCAAAAATCTAATCCATTAGAATTGTAGAGGAGGTTACAAGGATCAAGAATATGTATAGGATTGTGTGGTAAAACCTCTTACCTTGTGTTTTTGTGAAGCTTTTCTTCCTCTTCCTTGAGCTTCAATGGCGTCTTCCTCTCCTATTTTTCCAACCAAGATGTCATCCAAACGAGGAAGAGGAAGAGGAGAATTCTTGTTAAATAAATCTCTTCATAAAAGGATGAATGGTTAAGATTGTTTCTTGTAATCAAAGTCAAGATCCAATGGCTTCATATGCTTCCACCACCACACACACTTGCTTGACTCTCATTGGTGGTCATTAATGAGTGTACTAATGGTTAGAAGACTTGGTTACACCAATCAATTTGATTAGGGATTCGGTTAGTTAATCCTATTACAACTTATACCGATAAATTAACTTTATTTCAATACTTTTTCTACTTGTATGGGGACCTTTTTAATTATCTTTTAATCTCCAATTATCACTGATTCATATGACAAAATAATTGTCCCAATAATACCCCTGGAAATCCTCAAATTTCTACAGGGTTACCTTACACTGTCGAAACACTAAAAAACGGCCTATTGTCAAGCAACTGGGTTTTAGGCCATGAAAAATTTCTAGAATTTTCACTGATACTCTAATCCTTTTCCTTTCCTCAAATTGCTTTCTGGAATTTCTGTAATTAATTTTCAAAGAAAATCCCATTTTACAGGGTTTTCGGGTCTTTTCCCTTCAATCCGGGAAATCGCCTTTGTCGTATTCTGGGCAATAATTTTATAAAAGACTAGAAATTTCATATTATTTGTCTATGCCCTGAACTCATATGTTTAAGGTCTCCTGATACCTCAAATAATTATTTTCAACCATTTGACCTTTAAAATTCTCTAGACAGAAATCTAGGCCGAATTTGAAAAATCCATCACACACCGTTTTGATTAGTGAGTTCTGCTCTATCTTTTGGGCCTCTATAAATTTTTCTAAGATTTCGGTCAACCTTTGACTTGTTGACTTTGACTTTGGTCGAATGACCAAAATGCCCTTACACTTTCTCTTATTTACCGTATCACCCTAAATTTTCTTTCAAAATTCCATTCTTGCCCTTACTTCATTAAAATTCTATTTCTTTCTTTTCCTTTAATGACATTTGGGTCCTTCCCAGAAAGTCACCATCCTTCCATTACTCCAGGGCAAGCACACTTAACTGTGAAAATCTTGAATGAATTCAATCCATTAGGATCAGGTTGACCATAATCTTTCTAGCCCATTACCTTCCCTTTTTTATGTACTACTTTTCTTTGGACCTTTGAACACTCTGTAACCCTTCGTTTAGCCATTATCTTCGGTTACTGACAATGAGGATATTACATGCCCTGACGCCAAAGCTCTGCTGGCCTCAACAAGGGTGCCTTTTTTTTATTTGAGGGGAATTTTCGTAAAAGCCCTAAAATTCAACATCACATATTTCTACATGCTCCCCTATCTTTCCTTATGCTTATTCATGGCACCATCTTGGGATTTCCATATTGAAGGTGTATTTTATAGGGATCTCCCCCCAAATTTTTCCCGATTCCAAAGATTTGATATCATTTCATCAATTTTCATATGGAATTCCATTTTCTCTCACACACAGAGAGTTCAGTTGCATACAATAGCACTATAAAATATTTTCTAAGTGCATAAAGTATTCTAAAATATTTTATGATTTATCTAATATTTTGAAATATTTTTTAGCATAAATCCAATATCCTAAATATTCTATGGTCCATCTTGCACAACGAAGTAATTTTAAGTATGTCCAACATCATAAACTACTACTACATCTGATCTTTAATATAAGAGATAATTGATTTTTTGAATAGATTAAAAAATATAAATAAATCATCTACGTATAACATATGCTCTGAAATAATTGTGTATCATTAGATTATACATCAAAATTTATAAGTCAAACAAATTAGTTTAAAAAAAATTATAGATATATCAATTAATTAATTTCCTTAATATATCCAAAAAAATTTCATTAGCTCTTATATTAAATATTAGAGGTAGTATATTTTTATGAGACAATTTGCCCCGGTAACTGCTAGCAAATTCAATTAACTGGAAACTCCATATACTATGACGGTATTAAGTTGACAATTAGACTTAGTGAATGATTGGTTTAGCTTATTTAAGTGATTTTACAGAGTTCTAATCTTCTAGATGAGTATGTGAGAGGGGTTTTATTTTAACCTATGTGAAAGTGTTTTTTAAGTACTTTTAGAGGTTTTTTTTTCTTTTCATATGTATATGTATCATTATGATATATAATTATTTTTATTAATTTTTGCATGGATCGCAGGTACTGTGAGATACCGAGTTCGCTCTTATTTGCCATAAGAAAGATCAAAAAGCAGGAAGACCTTACAGCTAATTAAAAATAATAAAAGCACTAACCTATAACGACTGGGGACAATGACCATATACAGCCAAAATAGTTTTCAGTTAATTACCAAGGCCAAGATTTTAATTATGAAGATCACGTAAAGTCCTGGTACAATGTTCTGTACTACAGAAATTATAATCATTCATGGTTTACCTATTTTGATAAATAAATTCTTAAAAATAATCCAAAATGGTTTCCTGAGTGGTTTAACATTTTTGGACTTGTACTGTCAATTTTACCCCTAGTTGAATATCAAACATATTTATTTTTATATAATTATTATATTTTTGCATTAACTACCAATCTACTCGATAAATCTATGAAACCCGAGGGCTGCTAACATGTATTTGAAATGGAATCTTTTTCGATTCTAAATATAAAAAATTATTTACATTGTAAATTACAATGTAAACAATTTTTTATATTTAAGATATGAGAGAGTGCAATTAGGAGGGGTAAGAGCTTGGTAATTGGATTTTCTTCCAAAGTACTCTATTTAAAAGGGGGAAGAAGCTTCTTCCCTATTAATTTATTAGCAACATCAGTTTGTTTACTGTGTAAAGCCCAACTAGATCTCTGTGTCTAGAGATCAACTCTTATGGCATGTTTGGTATAGTGGAATTGTGCTGTGGAATTGGAAATGTAATTTATTTCATATGTTTGGTATAGTGGAATTGGAAATGGAATTTAAAATGGGTAGAAATGATTTCCATGATACAACCTATGGAATTGTATTCAATTCCATCATGGATTTGATTTTTTGGCCATTCATTTTTTCCTATATTTATATCTATCTCCATCTACATTTTCACCAAAATCAATTCCAACGCACCAAACGAGTTAGAGAAGACACATGTGTTTGGAGGATATTCAAGGATTCTAAATTGGATTATTTGGCTCGTTTGGTACGCTGGAATTGATTTTGGTGGAAATGGAGATGTAAATGGATATAAATATAGAAAAAAATGAGGGGTAAAAAAATCAATTACATGTGATACATCATCAAATTCATTTCTACCCATTTTGAATTCTATTTCCATTTTTAATTCAACCCCCAATTCCACCATACAAATATAAGAAATGAATTTCATTTCCAATTCCACCTCCCAATTCCACAATACCAAACATAGTTTAATTACTTGAATACTTGATACTATGATTTATAAATTTGTTACAAAAGATGTTGTTTAGAAGCAATATTGCTTTAAAAGTCTTTGGCAAGCAGTGACTTATTTTTATAAGCACGTTCAACAGTGCTTTTCCGCAAAACGAGACAATCTCCTCCACATATTTGCCTCGGCTTGTGTGAATAAGCACTTATAAGTGGCTTATGGCAGTTTGCCAAACAGGCGTGTGATTAATGTTGCTTCGAAAGTTTTAAAATACAATTTCAATTCCACCATACAAATATAGCAATATGCGTGTTTAGGAATAACTTATTCGTAACGGTGTACGTAAGTCAAGATAAAACCATTTTAAATTTGGTAAAAACCATTTCGAAATCTATAAAATCATCTTGAAAACTGTAACTTCTTTCTTTCAACGGATTTCTCAAACACACACAATATTGATTCATCTCATTAAAATCCTAACGTAAACTAACGGTTGGGTGAAATATCGTTCGCTAAAAACATTTTACGTTAAGCCTAATATTAAAAAAAACGTTTATTCATTATTGGCATTTATATAAGCAAGAGTTGAGAGGCAACTCGTTTTTGGATTCCTCCGTTAGTGTCCTTGTTCCTTCCTGGTCTTCTTCCTGCTCTTAACTATTATAGCTTTTATTCACTTCTCTCATGTCTTCCTCATCACCTTCTTCTTCGCCACCTTCATCTTCCCCAGAAGATGACACCACCAACAACAACAATGGTGGCTCTGTTCATACTGCTGGCCCTAGCTCCAGCCGACGAAGAAGACGTCGTCGTCCTATGAACGAGGTTTTGCCTGAGCCTTTTCTTGAAGCTTTAGCCATCCAAATCGCCATTGAAGCTTCTCACTCTCATGGACGCCTCGCCGCTGCTCCTTCCATTGCCAACCTCTTCCAGGTCACACATTTTACTACTCTCCTTCCCCGCCTCAACCTCATCTTCCCCCTTTCTCTCTCTATATGTGGATATATATCTATTATTCCATGCTTCTGTTACAACATTAAGATATGTAATAGAAAAAAAATGTCGACAATGGAAAATCAAATAAGAGGAACTCTATATAAATTGAAATTTATGGGGAAAAAAATTAAAATGCACACTCTATCTTCCAAAGAAACAACCTGGTGGGGAATTATAGGGGAAATGTATGTGAGTGTTTGATTTAGATTTTAATTATTCATACGTGTCTTTGTTTTGTGTGTGTCTGACCAACCAAATCTTATGTGCTTTTAAAGGAAGGGATTCATGGATCTTTTGGTCCAAAATAAGAATGAACATTTATTTGATTCGTAGAATCTGTAGGCATTGGTAACTGATGATGATACCTTTACAGATCCGAAACTGGACAAAATATCGGTCAAACGTGTAGGCATCATAT
>JANTPZ010122409.1:0-19590 GCA_025593235.1 Vachellia pachyceras | reverse complement strand
AGTTGAACAAGATGGGCCACGTGAAGTGCTTTGTATTGCTTTATGAATAAGGTTTATAATTACACACTTTCAACCTAGCTGAAAGAATTGGTTTTTGAAAATGTGATTAACTATTATTCGAATTCTATTTGTAGAGGTGGTCGTATTCGATTATATTTCGAGAATATGATTGTCTGTTATAGAAAAAATCATGTTCTTCAGCCAAAAAAAAAAGTTACAGACGTCCATGAACATAAAATACAAATATCAATGTTCTTACTTTACGGTGAATGATATTGTAAAACAAAAACTGATTTTTGTTGTTACAGTAAAAGTTCTAAAAGCAATATCATCGAAGATAGAGAATTTAAATTGGAATGTGACCCCTCATTCTTGTATCGATGGAGGCTTCAAAAATGAGACCATTGATGAAGAGAATGACATCATAAGGAACGTAACGTGCAATTGTAGTTTCTCCAATGGAACTGTTTGCCATGTCACAAATATGTAAGTGCATCTCTATGTGTAAATTCAAACACATCTATGGTGGGAAATATAACAATTTATTTTAAGATTTAGCTCTATATATATATATCTGTGCGTAAATAGTTTAACGATATATATTCTTTCTACGACAGTGTTATGATAGGCCTCAATCTATCTGGATTATTACCAAAAGAGTTTGGGTACCTCACCCATTTGCAAAAACTGTAAGTAATGAATTTTTTTAGTGTTATGTTATTGGTTTATAAAAAATGTGTATATATGTATGTGCTAAATTATACGTTAAGTTTATATCTTATTTCAGATTGATTCATTAATTTTAAAAAATATATTTTTAGTTATTTAATCTTAACATCGTCAGTTTCATTGAAAATGTTGATGACTTAAAAAAATTTAATTAAACTGCATGTGATTCTACAATTAATGTTGATAAAACATGATAAAATTTTAAAATATACAAATAATTCTACTAAAGAAGTACTATTTAAACATATTTTGACAACATTTATTTGTAAAACTATCACTGTTTAAATTTTGTTGAGTTGGTACTTTCCATTAAATGAAACTAAATGCATTAAAATTAAAGGATTAAAAATACACGTTTTAAATTTAAGATATCATTATAAAACAAGATATAAACTTGGAAGACTGAACGTATCATTTAACCTAATATATACGTATGTATGTAATGTACTCTGGTTGAAATTCATGTGGGATTCTTAATCTGGAGTGTAACTTTTATACATCGCAGTGTTTTATTTCGCAATTATCTAAATGGATCAATCCCAAGGAGCTTTGCTAGAGCCCCTCTTGTTGCATTGTAAGTGATCAAAAAGTATATATGTACGTTCATGCAAGCTTGAACTATTTCACCATTTGCATTTTTCATTCATCTCTTGAAAATTATGCTGCAGAATCCTAAGGGCTAACCTAATCACTGGAACAATTCCAAATGAAATTGGTGAAATTACAACTTTGGAATACCTGTGAGTGTAAATCATTACACTTTTAATTTATGGAAGTTATTGTTGTATTGAGAAATATGGTTTCATAGTTTTGCTGTTTTTTTTCAGAACATTAGCAGATAATCTGTTAGAAGGAACTCTTCCTTTTAGTCTCGGAAAATTGAAGCAATTACGCAAGTTGTAAGAATATTTTATGCATAAATGATTGTTTTTTAAATCTTATATTAGTTGCATTGTGACCAACACATTATTAGTCTTGTTATGGATAGATTTTCATATTGCTTTTGGATAAATGTCTTCTTCTATTTATAAGAATTTGGAATTTGCAGGGATCTTGCTGGAAATAATTTCTCAGGGACAATACCTGGAAGTTATGGCAATCTGAAGAAACTAGAACTTATGTGAGTGGTATAATATGATTTAGTTATTTCTTTTAGTTTTATGTTGTGTTGATATTCTTAAATTCTAAAATCTCCCTCCTAACATTTTTGCAGTGCATTGGATGGAAGCAACATAAGAGGAAAATTACCAAATTTTATTGGGAATTGGATCGAACTTCGTCAATTGTGAGTCTAATGCAACTCTCTATCATTGTAATTTTACCTTTTTTAAAATATATATATATATCTTATCTTTTGAATTTACATCAACTTTCAATTTTGAAAATTCCAAAAATTTTAATTTGTATATGTGTGAATTAGAGGTAGTGAGGTCTTCCAAAAAGGCGCATTGGCAAAGAAATTCACATATATTTCAAGAAGAAATGGTAAATAAATATATTTTATAATATTTTCATAGCTTCTAGTTTGCTTTGGAATTTTGTATATTTAAAACCCTTATTTGTTTTTTTATATACTTTGAGGGTAGTTTGTGGGATTTTCCCTACAATAAACTCAGCAATTTACAAATTAAATAAAAAGTTTACATAGACTAGGCCTTTTTGAAGTATTTCTTTTATTTTATTTGCCACTCTTTATTCTCTTAATACTTTTTTGGGCAGGTTTTTAAGAGGAACAGCTTTGGAAGGTCCCATTCCTACTACTATATCTCAATTAACAAAATTGAAGTATTTGTGAGTGCTTGTTATACTAATATGATTTTATTTATAAGTTACTTCCAATATGTTTTACAAAAATTAAGGAGAACTTTAAACTTCAATAATTTTGACTTGAAATTCAATATTTTTTTAATTTTATTCTTATTCAATATCAACTATAACATATGAGATCAAAATTATATATGCATAAAAAATTAATGAGATGACTTATAAATATGATTAAGTAAAACATTTTTTGCCATATAAATACTATATAAATAGGATACGAGAAGTAATCCATCTTACGCTATTTAAAAAAATACCATTTTTCCTATCAATTAATGATGACGCTTTTTTGTTATTTATAATTCAGGCTTATATCTGACTTGCATGGATCAGCCACAATGAGATTTCCCAATTTGGAGAATTCGACATCCTTGGAATACCTGTAAGAATTTAACAATGAGGTGAAAATTTGTTAATTGCAATATGAGCTTAGCTTCTTCTTCTTCTCTTTTTCAATCAATTTTTTTTTTCATACTATCAGGATGTTGAGAAATTGTTCCATCCATGATTCAATTCCAAATTACATTGGTAACATGAAAAACTTATCTGTTCTGTAAGTTACTTCATCCTCATCTATTGCTAATCCTGAATCATCTAAACAATGTCCTCAATTTAACTTTAATTTAGAGACCAGATAGCTACTTATATATATATATATATATTATTGCCTATATATTACCAATATTACTATTACTGCAACCTATGGCACCAAATGACTTTTTTTATCATATTAAGAAAGTTGAATACATTACCTCAAAATATTTATTTATATACATAATTGGATTATATATTATTTTACAAGTCAAATGAATTTATTTGGAGAAAAATGATAAATATAAAAGATTTAAAATAGTATATTAAACTTTCTTAACTTCTTATTTAGAAAAATCAACTGGTTCTTATATTTTTCAGTTATGTTTATAAAGTAATATTTGTGTTACGTATGTTAAATTTCAGAGATTTGAGTTTCAACAAGTTGACAGGTGAAATCCCAAATAATATAAGTGACCTTATCAGTCCAATGCAAATGTACATGTAAGGAAACATCCTATGTAATAAGATATAACTTCATTTCTTAAGACTTAATTACCCTTTCTAATTGATCTTTATTAAACATACATGCAGGTTTCTAACTGAAAATTCTTTAAGTGGAAAAATTCCTGAATGGATACTGCAAGATAAATATGATCATTTGTGAGTACATTGTTTTTTATTTTAATTTTATCAATGCTATAGTTCAATGATATTATTATTTAAAATTAATTATTGTAAATCATATTAACAAAATTTCTATAACCCTTAAATCTATCATCATTTTTAATTAATCCATTTCTTTTGTATGTATAATTAAGTTGTTTAAATTCAAAATTTGTCTAGACAGTCTTTTACTTCCACAACTTTTGATTAAACTATCTTAATAGTTCAAGATGAGTACAAGCCAATTCAAGCCGGCGGATTTTATAATAAAATGAAATTGTAATTCACTTTAAACACTTGCAAAAACTTCTTCCCCACCTATAATTGCTTTATCCATAGGCTTTCAAAGTTTAAATAAATAACTGAAGAACCCATTCAACCCATATAAAATATATGTAATCATAGATAAATATGAAAGCTAAATAATTAATTTACAAATATTAAAAAGAAGTTAGTTAAATCAATTGTTGGTAAAAAATAAGAATTGATTTTCCTAATATGTCCTTCATTAATCATGTGCAAATTGCAATAGAGACTATCATATATGAAAAGCTTTTGCTTAATATATACAATCAATAGTGATATTTTATTAAAAATATTATTAATTTAAGAGAGAAAGTGAATCAAAATTTTATATTTAAGACTAAAACAAATCTTAGTCCCTCCAACATTTAGACCCAAAGGGAGTAAAGAAAATCATGGAATAAGAAAACAAAATTACAAGCGTAATCTCACATTGATTTCTCTTCCAGTGATCTATCTTACAACAATTTTTCAGAGACCGATGCACCTGCTTGTCAATACAATAATGTGTAAGCTCCTTTCCCTTTCCCTCCTAAAAAATAACTTTTTTTCATTTTTCTTAAAAGCATTAGTCAACAAACTCTAAGCTTTTTTTTTTGTGTCACAGAAACTTGGCTTCGAGCATGTCATCTTCAGCAAAAACCTCGTAAGACTATGATTATGGTTGTCCTATTTCAATTATTCTTCACTTTTGATTCACTTGTTGCAACTTAATTTTATTCACCTTGCAGCCGTCCTTGCCTGAAAAGGGGCCTTCCTTGTGGAGGAAAACCCAAGTGTGAGTCTTTTTCTTCTTCCATGTTTGATAGTTTTGTATCCCATCACATTATCATTTTTAATTGTATTTTATTTGAAAAATAGATTAATAAATCAGCTAAAAAGGGTTAGAGTACATCCAGTGCCTTGAAATATTTTCTTACGTGCATCCAGCATCCAAAGCATTTTGTGGTGCATCCAATGCCTAAAGTATTTTTCATATGCGTCTAGGTCCCTAAAGTATTCTTAATGTGTTGATTTTTTATTAAAAAGAGTCAATTTTATTAATCACAAAAACAATTCAAAATACACATTAATAGCCAAAACAATAAAACCACTAAGTCCTAATTATGCAATCTAACACACAAATACACATTAAGAACAAAAAAAAACTTACATAAACAAATAACCATAGAAGCTTTCCTAAGTCTATCATATGTTAACTAATGCCTTCTTGCCCATTATTCCTTGCTCAGTTCTCCTCCTCCAATGGAGTCAACCATTAATAATTCAGCTAAGAGGGTTGGTGTTGCATTCAGCTACCCATTGGGATCCATCCCTTTTCTTCTAATAGCTGCTAATAAGTTAGCAGCATTATTCCCTTGTCAAGCAACCAAGGAAAATTCCACTCCTGGCTCATCCTCAATCTTTAGAAGAATTTCTTTCGTTATGGTAGCAACTTGCCACTCTACCCCTACCAAAGATCTTGCATTCACCCATTTGAAGAGTTCTTCACAGTAAATCTCTATACAATGCTTCACCCCGTGAAACCTTCTACAACACAATAAGGCCTTCCTCATTGCCAAACATTCTGCTTTAAATGTAGTGTGAGCCTCAACTTTCCTCCCTCCTTCCCCATAAAAGTTTCCATATTATCTCTGCACACCACTCCTACCCCCGCAGAGTTCTTTTGCTTTAGGAAGGCACCTCTCCATTAATCTTCACCATTCCCATCTCTGGAGGCTCCTAAACCAATTTACTGTTTAATTTTCCACTGCTCCTCCTACATCCGTGTCCTAGATGATCAACCTTAGCACTTCAAACTTCCCTCACCAGTATAGAGGACACGTCAATTATCTTCTTTACATCCACTTCTGTTCCATTGAATACCCAATCACATCTACCCTTCTACACTCACCAATAGATGGCTACTATAAGTGCTCTACCTCTCTTTTTTGCTTACATCAGATTCATTTGGGAAAATTAATGCCCTTTAGTATTATGGACCACAGCTCATTTGGGTTATGTGTGGGCTAACAAAGCTTTATTGAAAGCTTGAAAACTTTTGAACCCTATGCCTCCTTCTTCTTAGGTCTTATCATCATCTTTCACTTCATCCAATGGACCCTTTTGCTGCTTTGATCACTCTGGCCCCACCAAAACTTTGAGATTAGTTAATTAATCTCTCTACAGGTTTTCTTTGGGAATATGAAGCTTGTCAAATGGTAGATTGGGATTGAATTTGCCATTGCTTTGACCAGCACTTCTCTACTAGAAAAGGTTAAGAGTTTCTGCTTCCACCCCTTGAGATTACCACTAATTTTTCTCTTCACAAAGCCAAGTGTAGCTAATTTAGATATGACCCAAAACAAGGGTAAGCCTAAACAATTATCAGGATCATTGGTAGATCCTATCCCCATTACCAGCTCAATCTCCTTTTTAACTTCTGATGTGGCTTTAGCTAAGAAGAATATGCAATACTTGTTTAGTTTCATCTCTTGTCTTAAGGCTGCTCTGTAGGTCTCAAAGATCTTCTTCATCACCATGCAATTTTCCTTCTGTGCTCTAAGGAAGAAAAGAGCATCATCTACGAAAAAATAGTGAGATAACATGGGGCCTCCACCAGATAGTCTGATTGCCTTTAGGTCACCATTTTGTGCATGTTCTTGCACCATTATGGAAAACACATATGCTACAATGATTGGTCTGAGTTTCCTTTAAAAAAATTCTTGACCATCTCACAAACCTCCTTCTTCACCTCCTCCCATATCTATTGATAAAAGAGAGTAGTGAAACCATCGGGTCCTGGACTTTTAGTAGCTTCTAAGTCAAACACAATAGCCTCAATCTCCTGATCAGTGATTAGTCTAGTCAATAGATTATTTGCCTCATTGGAGACAGCATTCTTAACATACACCAACACCTCCTCTACTTGCTAAATAGCCTTTGAGGAGAACATGTCTTTGTAAAATTTGTCAAACATATTATTGATCTCCTTAGTCTCCTCCCTCCACATGCCATCCTCCTCCCACATGCCATCCTCCTCCTTTGGCTTGAGGATTCTGTTTCGTGCTCTCCTTTGTACCATTGTGCTGTGAAAGAAGCTGGTATTTTTCTCACCATATCTGATCCAATTAAGTTAAGCCTTTTGCCACCAAAACTTTTCCTCCTTTCCCAGGTTTCATCAATTGTTTTTGGGATCTACTCATCTTCCCTTGCTTTATCTGCAGTCCAGATCCTCTGATAGCAAGTCTCCAACCTCTTTCTCAACTCCTCAATAACTCTCCAGTTGTTTGAGAATTCTTTTTTACTCCATGCTTGTAGTATTCTCCTGCATCTATCAAGCCTTTGGTTAAAGTCATCAATCTTATTACCTAAGAAGACAATTTCATTTGCCCATGTGTATGCCACAATACTCCTGAATTGCTCATGCTTAGTCCATATAGCATTGAATCTAAACATCCATGGTGTTTTCTCTTCCTGATAGCAAAATTCAACAATTATCAAGTAATCGGAATCAATTGGTTGTATGTGAAGTATCTGTACCTTATTGAAATTAATTTTGAATGCAGCATTGCGATATCCTCGGTCTATCCTTTCTTTAATGAAGTCTCCATTCAGCCTTTTGTTACTCCATGTGAATCTTGGCCCTTAAAACTCCAAATCAATTAATCCACAATCATCAAACAATTTTTGAAAGCTGAGTATTTTCCTCACAGAGACAAGTTTTCCTCCTTTTTTCCATTAGAGCACCAACCTCATTAATGTCACCTATGCATAACCATATTTCCATTACTCATCATACCAAAGACCTCAGTCTTCTCCATACTACCTCCTTGTCTCCTTCTTTGAGTGCACCATATACAAATGTGGCAAAATCTAGCATATTGGCTGGTGAAGATCTCAGTTTCACATATATCAAGTTCTTTGACTGCTAGAGAATCTCCATGTCAATCTGCTTATGCCACCAAAGCGTCAAGCCACCTTATTTGCCTCTTGGGTCCACATAAAGTTCATTTTCTAATCCACATCTTTTTTTATTCTTTTCAACTTTTTCTCTGCCATTCTTGTTTCCATCAGGAAAACAATTGAGAGTTTGTATTTTCTATTGTATTCTTTTAAATATTTTACTGTCAAGGCAACACCAAACCTTAACAGTTTTAAGAGAGGATCCTCATGGATCCATGGGGGCGGTTTAAGGCCAGCCACCTATGCCTTCAGCAACATCACACTTCTTTTCCCTCCTTTTACTATTGCATCTAGCCCTCTTGTTAACTAAGGCCAATTAATCTCTCCTTTTTTTCATTTCTTCTTACCCTTGCTTTAGTCTTCCTCAAGTTCTCATCATAAAGCATAATAGGATGATGATGCATTCTTCCAACCCCTCCATCTTTCTTCTTTTATTCACTTCTGCCTCTAGCATTTCTAAGGCTTATCGTTTTAGTTTCAATCTATTAAGCTCTTCAACAACCTCCATTATTTCCCCTCCTTCGTATACTACAATAGCATGTTCATTGACCTGCTCATTAGAAGGTAGTTCAAACTTGTACTCATAGTTTTTCTTTGTTACAGAACTCTACACATTATGTTCAACATTATTCTTCTTGAATTCACATGACCCTCCCTCATATCTCATTGGTTCTGCTAGATCTACATGCCTTTTATCACTGCTGGAGGTCCTTTTGTCTATTTTTATCTCTTCTGGCATCTTCTCCTTCTATTTACCGTTCAAATGTATTTCACATCTTCTTCATTCCCCTTCAATATCCTTCTTTCATTCAGCTCTATAGTGAAAACATTTCTGCAATCAGTATTCTTTTTCTTACTCCTTGCCATTATCTCCTCTCTCTGTCTTCTCCATTTTACATTGATTTCTCCCTAACCTTCCTTATCCACCACTATTGCTTCCTCCCATGTTCTCACCTATTCCGTCATAGTCCATCTTCCATAGCAAGAGAGATTCGGATCTCTTCCATTAGCCTTACCCGTGAGCATACTCGGAAGTCATGTCCAACGGATTCACATTTGTAGCAAAAGTCCTGCAGTTTCTCATACTTGATCGAGAGCCATAGTTAATCAGTGACAGGTTTTAGGATCCAGAATCTTGCTATCAAAGGCCTTCTCAGCCATTACCATAACTCCAACTTGTTGATCAATACTTATTGTGTTTTCCAAACAAGTTAATTCCAGAAGTGCAACATGTAATTGTATCTAGATCGAGCACCAACTGAAATCACACTCCTCGATCAGCATGTACTTCTTCCATTCCATCAGATTTAACAGTTAACCATCTATCAACCATGAGCACCTAAAGTATTGTGTTGTGTATCCAGCATCTTTAAGTATTTTTCATATGCGTCTAAGTTCCTAAAGTATTTTTTATGCATTGGTGTTGGATGCACCAAAAATATTTTAAAGTTTTAGAAACAGATAAACAAAATTTTATAATGTTGAATGCATAAAGATTATATTGCACCTGAAAAATACTTCAAGGTATTGAGTACACCACAGAATACTTTAGGCTAATGAATGCATTTGAGAAAATACTTTTAAGACGTTGTATACACCTTAACATGCTAAAAGAACTGTCATGATCTCTTTCATGAGTTTTTTAACTTAATAATGTGGATTATGCCAATGTCATGTAACAGTTATATATATACATATATATTGATTGCAAGCAAGAATCATGATATGATGAATTTTTATATAATTTGGATTCTAATATAGATATGATTTTTTACGAGGTTGACACTACATATGCAGATCATTCACTGTTCATAAATTGTGGAGGACCAGAAATTAAGTATGAAGGGAATAAATACGAAGATGACACTAATCCTGGGGGTATCTCTTTCTTTTTTCAAAGTGATGATAAATGGGCTTATAGCAGTACAGGATCAATCTATTCCACATATTTTCAGAGTAATTTCATAGTAACAAATAGATTTTCTCTCAATATTTCTGGTCCAAGCTTCTACCAAACTGCGCGTGTTGCCACTATGTCTCTCAAGTACTATGGCCTCTGTATGGTTAATGGAAATTACAACGTCAAGCTACACTTTGCTGAGATTATGTATTCTAATGATCGCAATTTCAGCAGTCTTGGAAGACGCATATTTGATGTTTTTATTCAGGCGAGTCTCACTCTGCTGAATCTAAATTTTTTCTTCTTACCTCTCTTGTAACTTAATGAACCATTAAGCATAGAGAAAATATACAAGACCCCCTTCAGCCATGGGGTCATAGGGTTGAAGAGAAATAAATATTGTGGTGGGATGTGTCACCTATCCAATGGGCCTACCACTATATCTATCTCTTCAATCATTGGCTAAAAGGCCAATTTTAAAAGGTGAGGCGTTATATTTAAGGTGAATCTCAACAATCTCTCTCATTTTCATATATAAATGAATTCTTGAAAGATTATACTATTTATCGTAATATTCAACAAGCTTGTGCTGCTTTTCGAAGGGTTTGAATCAATCTTTTGTATGTATATCTTGACAGGGTAGGAAATATTTGAGTGATTTTAACATTGCGAAGGAAGCCAATGGTGTTGGTAAGGGCATAGTTAGGGACTTTAACATAGATGTCAAAGATAACACCTTGGAGATTCATTTATATTGGGGTGGGAAAGGAACTACTACTATTCCTGATAATGGTGTTTATGGACCTCTTATATCTGCTATTGCTGTCACTCCAAGTAAGTCAAATCTCATAAGTTATTGATTCACACTATCTTATTTCCTTTAAGGTTAAATTATGACAATTTTAATTTTGATGTGAATCATAAACGATACTACTTCATCATGTAGATTTCAAAATTCGAGGGATTCCTGCTGGAGCCATTGCTGGAACTGTAGTTGGATCATGCATGTTCCTTGTCACATTAATAGTAATCATCCTTCGAAGGATGGGTTTCCTTGGTGGCAAGGATTTAAAAGATGCACGTAAGATCAAAATTTAAAATAATAAAGCTCATACTTCTATGCATAATTTGGTATAATATTGTTAAAAAAAGTATGGTTTTCATATGCCTAAACTTTAACATGCAAGTTCAAATGAAACAATGATGTTTGCAAATTCATAATTTCACTGTATTTTGATTTTACTTATATAACCTCCTTTTGATGCAGAACTTTTACACCTAAAAACAGGTCATTTCTCGTTAAAACAAATCAAAGTTGCCACTAATAACTTTGCCCCAAGAAATAAGATCGGTGAAGGAGGTTTTGGACCAGTGTACAAGGTGAATATTTTAATGTACTATCATATTTATATTTAAATAATATTAAATAACTAAATGCACTTGTGATACAAAAAGATGTGTTGATCATGCTTATGAAAGATCAATATGAAAATTGAGACAAAATGATGAATGAATTGCAGGGTATATTATCAGATGGTGTTGTCATAGCTGTGAAGCAGCTTTCCTCCAAATCAAAACAAGGGAATCGTGAGTTTATTAATGAAGTTGGAATGATATCTGCTTTACAACACCCAAATCTTGTAAGGCTTTATGGCTGTTGCGTTGAAGGAAATCAATTGTTGCTAATATATGAGTACATGGAAAACAACAATCTTGCCAGTGCACTTTTTGGTAAGGATTATTTGGATTCTTTATAATTCAAAAAATTACCATATATATGGCTCTGTTTAAATGGAAATGTCATTGATATTAATGCTAGGTGGCCAAGGACAAAAGATTCACTTGAACTGGCCTACAAGAATGAAGATATGTGTAGGGATCGCAAGAGGATTGGCTTATCTTCATGAGGAATCAATATTGAAAATTGTGCATAGGGATATTAAGGCAACAAACATCTTACTTGATAAAGATTTAAATGCCAAGATCTCAGACTTTGGTTTAGCTAAACTTAATGAAGATGAGAACACTCATATTAGCACAAGAATAGCAGGAACAATGTTAGTGCTCCAGCACATCTTTTCACTTATCAAATTTGTTGCAGTTTTAATAGGGTTTTCAACATGTTTTGTTTGCACATTCCTTGTTTTGTGACCTGACCACTAACGCTGCATGTTCTCAATTTAGTGGTTATATGGCTCCTGAATACGCGATGCGGGGATACTTGACTGACAAAGCAGATGTTTATAGTTTTGGGGTAGTTGCTTTAGAAATTGTAAGCGGAAAAAGCAACACGAGTTACAAGCCAAAAGAGGAGTTTGTTTATCTTCTTGACTGGGTTAGTTGCACTTCTTATGCTTAGCATTTGTGATGTTCAAAATTCTTCATAAATTATGAATTTGTAACGACTCCATACTTTGATGCAATTGAAGGCCTATGTTCTTCAAGAGCAAGGGAACCTTTTTGAGTTGGTGGATCCAAATCTTGAATCAAACTACTCCTCAGAGGAAGCCATGAGAATGCTGGAGGTGGCACTCTTATGCACTAACCCATCTCCAACTCTGAGACCATCAATGTCCTCTGTCGTTTGCATGCTCGAAGGAAAACTACCAATCCAAGCGCCCGTAATCAAGCGTCGGGAGAGTAACCAAGATGCTAGATTCAAGGCCCTTGAGATACAATCATCATCTCGAGACAGCTATAGCCAAACCTTTGATTCTTCTACAAAATCACTCCAAAGTGTGGAGCAGTCGATCTTGGTACGTCGTCACCAGACAGACCAAAGCCAAACCTCAACTTCTTCCGCATCTTCACGTGAAATTCTAGAGCAAAGACGTGAAGCAATGGATGGCTAAATGGTTTGACTTTGACCCCTCTATCTCTCTTCCATATGTAGTAAGTTCTCTTCATCTTTTAGGGTTCTTATGGATTTCAACTTAGTGTATGATTATCAGAATTCTAGTTGGGAAACTGGCATGAAGCTGCTTTCTTTCATAAAAGAGTAGCTAGATGCCATTCCTTGTAGTAGGGAGTGATGTATAAGCATGTACATGCAAAGTCAAAGGGAAATAATGTGTGAAGAATTTACATGTGCTCATCAGTTCATCTACTTTTGTAGTTTAAATGTAATGTGTGATTAAACTATCGCTTAATTTAAGGCTTAAGAAGGTGATTGGTGTCAATTGAGCAACATGTCTCCGACTTAACATACGCACTTATGAATTAGTGGTTGACTGAGATTTAACAATTTGACATTGGTAATTAAAAATATTGAGACTGGAAAATTGGGCCTGTCATAGCTTGATTGTGAGTAGGCCCAACTGAGTATTGATAATTGATATAGGACCAAATTGACGGAGCTGTGCCTTTATTTTTTTAATAAAGAAAAAATTGTAGACACTTGGGTAAGCTTATTGAAACTTGTAGCAATTGTATTTATATGTTAAGGGCCGTTCCGTTAATATGCTTTTCAAATATTTAGAAAACGATAAGTTATTGTTTTTCAAACTTAAAAAACAATGGATTTAATTTTAATATGCATGTTATTATTTTGCAAAAGTTTCATAGTATAAAATTTTTAAAATCTCATAAAATACTTCTAACAATTTAATATAGAGTGAAGGTCCATATAGTACTGAAATGTTTTTTTACGTGCAACCAACATCTATTTTGTGGTATGTCAACAAGTTAAAGTATTTTTTCATATACGTTTAACACTGTAAATTATTTGTTGGTGCAATTTTTCATTTAGCAATTTAAGATGTTCAATGCTCAAAAAAATAAATGGACGCACTTGAAAAATATTCAAGAATGCTTAATGTACAAACAAAAATTAAGAATTCTAAATACAACAAACAAAATTCTGTAGAGTGTATGCACCACAAAATATTCTAAATATTATTGAATAAACTTGAACAAAATAATCGTTACCCTTTAATTTAATAGGGTTAATATAAAATGCAATCCTAATAATTTACCTTCATTTTGATTTTAGTTCTTGTAGTTTTAAATCAAAGTTTTTGATCCCTTAAGTTTCCTTCTGCCTAAAACATTGATCCATACTTTAATAACAACCTTGATAGTGTTAAATATGATTATGTGTCATTAACACCATCAATTATGCTGATGTGGTTTGATGACTTGGCAAGCTGAATGTGCTTTGTTTAACTTGTGTGTAAAGTGATATTTTGCCCCTTTGGATTAGTAGTTGATGTTAATTTTTCAACATGGTTTATGTTTCACGAGATAAGTATGTGAAGGGAATTTTATCTCGACTTGCATGAACGTGCTTCTAGAGCACCATCACAAAACATGCCAATATTAACATAATTTAATATTCGCGTTAACCAATTTAACACTAGCTGCTTAACTTACTTTTCTATAAATATGAAGACTCGTCGGAGTCTTGGATGTGAAGATAAATTCTACTTTTGGTAGAGGAGGAGGAGGATAAATTCCACAGCCTGTAATTTATGTGGCCCAGCAAAAGAAAAAAGGTTGAATAAAATCAAGTGAGGCTACTATATTCCACGCACACCATGATGCGTTGGAGGCGAAGAGAAATTATAGGAGGAGGGAGAGTGGGACCCAGAAAGTCACGTGATAGTGGCAGGGAGGTGGCAAGGAAGCAACAACATCTTCGGACGCTGCTCGCTCACGGCTCACACAACGCATGCATGATGCATCGCCGAGTCATTGTCACGCACGTGTGCCGAACAATAGCACGTGCTCTTCAGCATCTACGAGACACTGCTGTTGCCACGTCCCGTTCCCCGTCCAAACGGATCCCCGTTTTGGAGTTAGAGCCTTTGAACCAGTCAACCTCCCACTCGTTTTTTTTAAAAAAAATTGTTTAATTTTATAAATAATAAATATTAATAAATTATACTTGTAATTTCATATCCTAGTTTTTGCCAGTGGCACTGGCAAGTCAAGGTCAATTGAGATGTTGAGGACATTTTTGGCACTAAATAAAAGATGTGTATAATATGAATGCCAAATAATTAATGGTGGAAATAATTTTTAATTTCAAAACTAACAACACAGAAGTAATTTCTTTATTGTAAAATTTCAAAGAGAAAAAAAGTTACATGTACATCTGCCACCTGGATTTCTTGTTTTATCTAAAATAAATATAATCCAATATTGATGGAGATATATTTTATTATCGATTGATGTGTGTGTGTGTAGCTGATTATGCTTATCGTTTGCACCTTTTTTGGTTATTAAACAAAATAAAAAAATTGCATTATGATTTTTATATATTTCTGTGAGCTTTTATATCTGTAATTTCGTGTTTGATTATAGAAATTTATATACAAGACTATAAGAATTATATAAACGTGAAGGAAATATTTGATTGGATGATATAAAATTATAATAATCAATGACTGGAAGAAGAAAACTCGATGATACCGGCACATAATTATGAAATACTCTTTTTATATGGCCCGTATGTATATTCTATTGTTTGAGAGGCATGCTTTGTTGAAACAAAGTAATCCCATTTATTAATTTTTTTAAAATAATTAAACTTATCTAAATGTTAAAAACATAATCAGAGAAATTTAAAATTGTATACTGAGCTAGTATATATTTTACAACAATTTTATATCCAATGAAATGTATTCTAAAATCTTAAAGATGCACTATTAAAAAAATGATTTATTTAATTGCTCAAATTTTAGGTTTAAGATGAGTCCAAAATGGAAGTAAATCAATTTAGAAAATATGATGTCAAAAAAATCAAAATTAGAAGAAGATAAGATTCTTTATATGAAAAAAAATTTAAGAGAATCAAAGCATAAAAAATATAATTTGATGAGAGGAAGTTATGATATATCCACTTAAGGTAGTCAATAAAGTATTTGTTATAAGTGATATATCATATATCTTCAACATTATATGACAATTGAAATGAATTACATTGTATATAGTATATATTTATAAAGTTTTTGATATATTTAATATATTAAAATCCAACCAATCTTCAACTTTATCACTATTTAATATTCACTTAAGAGTAAAATTGATATATAAATTAATAATAAAATTATCCATTAATAAAAAGATTTCGTAAAATGATTTTTAAAAACAATCAAATAAAGCTTTTTTGGGAAATTTAGTCTGACGTCCCAAATAAGCAACTTATTTAAGAAAATGTCTCATGGATAAAAATATTTATTCTGATGTCCCAAGACAGGACCTCATGTTGTCAACAACAGCGCATGGTGTTGTCATTACCATCGCACATGGTGTTGTCAACACCAGCGTATACTGTTGTCGATATAAAGACCTCATGTTGTCAACACTAACACGTAGAACCTTAGAATAAATATTTTCATCCATAAAATCTTTTCGTAAATAAATTTTTTATTTAGAACCTGAGAATAAATATCAAATATAAACAGGTACCGTGAAGAAGCCTGCTTGGGCCACGTGGAGCTTTTCAAGTGAAGTTCCGAAATTACCCTTGCGTTCACGGACTTGAAACGTTCAAAGTTTGAAGGTCAAACAAGCGTGCTGGGTGAATGGAAAAGTGACTTTGGCTCTTTTCGTCCCAACCGCATTCTTCGTTTCAGGCTTTAGGTCCCTATCACCACTTCGCTATCAGAACTTGCATTTCTTGTTTTATGACCAATGCTATTCATTTCAATTCTCATCCAATATATATATATGTATGTGTGTGTGTGTGTTTTTTTTGGTAAACCCACCCGGTATCCGGCGCTATTACCAGCAACCGACTACTCCGGATTCGGGGGAACAGTTCCCGGCTTTCGACTCCAGCCCCCTCCCTAAGGCCCTGCGGGGGATCGAACTCAGGATCCCGAGTTCGCCCTACCAAGTTCAGCCCGGATCGCCACTGAGCCAGGGTACCTTTCGGTGTGTGTGTGTTTTTATTCGCCTCAATCATTTACTCTTCTTCTTTTTTTCTATTTGCTTAGTAGTGAACAAAGGAAAAGAGAGACTAATGAGTTTTATTTGTTAAGAAAATTAAGAATTTAATTTCGTATTAGAAAAATAATGAGTTAATACACTTTGATTTTTCAAAGATTTTAGTCTTTCGAATGATAAAATAATCTAAAATTTTATTAAATTTTTAGGATTAATATTTTAAACAAATTAAAACTTTGAGGGACCAATTTTCTTTTCAAAATTTAATGGGCCAAAACCAAAATATGAATAAATTTAAATCATAAAAAATCACATCAACCCAAATAATATATTCTATTGGGATCCTTACTTATTCTCATATAGGGTAACCCATCACATATTTAATGCCAATCGTATATGTTTTCAAGCGAGATAGTATCTATTTGGATTAACGGTGAAAAATATTTTTTCAATATAATTTACGGATTATAAAGTAAATATCATAGATGAATTTTATCTTGATTCACGTAAACGTGTTTCTACAACAACAATCCTAAATAGACTCATAATTGTCTCGTCACCTATGTAGCACCTCTTCTCAGGACATAATTGGTTGCCTTATTTTTATACCAAAAATTAAATAAGAATTGTTTTCCAATTACCATAATATTTGTAATATGGATACCCTTGCGACTTTGCACACATGTAAGTTGTCACTACACCTAGTACCGTTGCCAAAATGAACTCATGTTTCCATAATCTCTTCCAAAGTTATGTTTCGTAACTACCTATTCGAATAATGAAATGGAGAAAAACATGAGCTGTTGAATAAAGTGCATTGAATCTAACAGATGAAATTGATCCTTTAGAGAGCCGAGGCTCAACTCTCTATTAAAAGAGGTTTTTACGTTTAATAACTCGAACATAGTTAGCTCTAATAAAAGGATATATATACTTAATAAAAAATAAAAAACATGCTAGTTTTGATGGGCCGTGAGGCATGGATATGTTGAAGCATATAGAGATAAAATGGTGAAATTTTGCAATTAAGGTTTATTCTATATATAGATTCTAAATTACGACTTGTTTTCAATGTTGTTGAATTTATAATTAAATCTTGATAAACATATCATTTATACCCTTTTTATATATAAAAATGTAAACATATCATTTATATATATATATATTCCTTAATTTCGAACTTACCAAATTAATGCTCACTCTCTCAATACCAAATAAGCTTAAAACTGTTTTGAGTCATTAGTCCACTCTTTCTGTTGGGAAAAAGGTCAACTCTTTCTAGTACACAGGTATGACGCAGCCCTAATCGAAACAGCATTTACAAAAACAATAACACCTTGTCTATCTTAAAAGATTGTGTTTAGAAAGTTATTAACTTTTATGGAGTTTGAGGTAAAAAGTAGGTATGAAAGGGGAAAGAAAAAAGAAAAAAAAAGTAGGAAAGAGAAAACTTATTAGGAGAAATGCTGTGATTTGACAAAAAAAATAACTTTTCAAAACCTAAGTTTCAAACCGAAATTTTGTATCCAAAATAATTTTTCTAAAAAATGTAAGTACTTGGACAAAACCTAAATTTTGTAGTAAAACTTAGATTTTGAAACCATATTTAGGTTTCAGAACGATGAGCCAAACAAGCTCTAAAATCTAATTTGGAGTATGGTTTTATGTTTTATGTAAGATTCATGTATCATACTTGTCAATCATTTCATAATTTACCCCTATTGATATTCATTTAATAATAATCAAGTAAGAGAGATTTGGAGAATTAAAGAAGAGTGTTAAAATGATATCATACCAACTAACTTAACTAATGTTCTTTTTTTTTTTGCGAGCTAACTTAACTAATGTTCTCAATCTAATTAATTTAGGTAAATATGTGTTACATTGAGAATCAAAAGAGGAGCAATAATTATTTATAAATATATCTGTTATTAATTATTTTTTATTAAATCATTTGTACCATCTTAATAAATGTAACTCTTCAATACACTCTCATGTACTAAACATAAATACTTCTTTCAACACAGAGTCAAATCTTAATTCACTATATTGTTGTAAGTGGCTCCGTGTTTGGAAATCTGTTGGGAGAGTGAATTTATAGATTTCGAAATAAATATATAAGAATAATTTTATCTTAATTTATATACAATATAATTTAACGTGTAAATCAAACAGATGAATCACCATTTTGCCCTCAATACTCAATCCATCGTTTTGTTTATTATATTACTTGCCCATCAGAATGATCAATTTATAAAGAGCTCATACACAAGAATTTGGGTCAGTCAAAATTCGCACGTAGTCTAGTCACACGCTTCGAAGCACGATCTACTCACCAGTCACCACCCTCTCTCTCCACCCTCTCTCTCCCTCCCCCTCTCTCTCTCTCTGATTCACACAAGCGGATATTGCAATGGCATTAGCGTAATTTCAGTATCAATGATGGCCCTTTTCCCTTTCTGCTCGTATTAGTCCAATGCTCTGCCCCTCTCTGAGATCCCCTCATTTTCTTTTCAGCCTATGATGATTCTTCTGCTCCTCCCTTCACTTTTCCCTGGTTTTCTCATCGATATCGTTTCCTGTTTTCCGACCAGTTTCTCGGCCAGCATGTCATTCCGATCTCAATCAATCGACCTCTGAATTCTATCCGTTTAGATCTGTACCGCTTGGATTCTGCTCCCCCCCAAGAAGACGCTGTCGTTTTGCTTCCTTCCAGCGATCTACTCCCCGATCTGGAGTCCACCGATCTGTGGTCTTTAATTCCCTCATCCGTTGCCGTTTCGCTCCGATTTGCAGCTCCGTCG
>JANTPZ010122408.1:0-12311 GCA_025593235.1 Vachellia pachyceras | reverse complement strand
GACTCCATGTATGACGGCAGAAGGCGATGGATGACGAACGCGGCTCCATGTTTCTAGCGACGAACTCTCGGGAAGAAGACAACGATGAACGGGACCTCCTTGTTGTTTACCGTTTCCCTCAGATCTGCTGGGGAAGAAGACGACGGCTTACAAACGTGGCTCCTCAGATTTGCTGGGGAAGAAGACGACGACGAAGGCGATGGTGGATGACAGCAGCAACGGCAACCCCCACCCCCACTCTCCGGCGACCGCTTGCTCGTCAGATTATCTCCGCGACCAGAGAATTTTTTAGGGGAAGAAGAGATTTTTTTTGTTTGGAGGATATATTAGTCTTTTGACATTATACACATAAATATTAAATTAAAATAATACCACATTTCTTCCAGCATACTAAACATACTTTTAATCTCACTTCCACTTCCAGTTCCACTTTCAGTTCCACTTCTAATTCCATCAGAATCAATTCCATGTACCAAACAGGGCATAAGCTGCCAGAACTTGCTGTTTAGGTACCAGGATATGAGAATGGGAACTTTCTTGCCCCTACAATTTTTTGCGATGTTACAATGGACATGGAGTGCTACAACGTATCTTTTATTCATATTTTGAGGCCTGTCTCTCTCCAATTAACGAACTTTTCAATAGCCATACACGGTAGAAGAAGGTCCACTGAGAAAGGTGTATTGTGACCCTGAAATCTTTTTGCTGTGCAGGAAGAAGTTTTTGGACCAGTTCTTCTCTGCATGCAGGTGCTGCATTGTCAGCATTTTTCTTTTCCCTGACTTTATGGACTAGCTGGTAATTATAATAATGACCTTTATTTTGTTGACCTACAGGCTAATAACCTAGATGAGGCAATACCAATAATCAACCAAAACAAGTATGCGTGTTACCTTAATTCTATGCCCGGGGGGGGGCTGTAAAAAGTGGTTTGCTTAAACATTTTTTGTAAGCTTTGGAAATTAGTTTGGACCTTTTTTGTTATGTTGAAACTTATATCTGGAGCAATATCTTCACAACTTCCAGAAAATATTTCCAATAAGAAACTTGAAGCTTCGGTTCTACAGGTATGGAAATGGAGCTACCATATTTACCGCATCTGGTATAGCTGCTAGGAAGTTCCAGAATGAGGTTGAGGCTGGTCTGGTAAGCAGTGTGCTATTTTATGTGTAAGCTTCTGAATAAGCAAGTTTATCTTTATTCTTAGCTCTCCTGATCTATCTCTCATGATGATAGAAAGAGAGCCAGAGCTTTACTTGATTTTATGAAACTCACCATAATGTGTACATGCGTCATTGGCTGTTTTCTTTTCATGTTTTTCCTCCATGGGTGGGAATCATCTCCTTTCAAATGTATTATGATATATATCTGTTTTCATAATGCATAATGAGCTGCAAGAACTTATTTAGGAAACTGATTTTTTACAGTATGTTGCCTCTCCCTCCCTCCCTCTGTGGAATCTACAATGTTGCCCCATTCTCTTTATAAATGCTAAGTTAAAGAGGATGGCCACATAATAGACTCCCCATACCCACTGCCAGTGAATGCTATAACGGTAGAACTGTATAAAATTTTCTGACTGAAATTATATGACACAGGTTGGAATCAATGTCACTACTCCTGTTCCTTTGCCATTTTCTTCCTTCAGCGGGTCAAAGCCATCTTTTGCTGGTGATCTAAACTTTTGTGGTGAAGCTTATGCACCCACTGCCAGTGAATGCTAGAACGGTAGAACTGTATAAAATTTTCTGACTAAAATTATATGACACAGGTTGGAATCAATGTCACCACTCCTGTTCCTTTTCCATTTTCTTCCTTCAGCGGGTCAAAGCCATCTTTTGCTGGTGATCTAAACTTTTGTGGTGAAGCTTATGCCCTCCCTTTCCTTGAGTTTTGTATTTCTTGTCCCTAATTTAGTTTTTCCCCTCCTTTCTCAAAATTAAATATTGCGCTCAATTCAGGAGACGCAGGCGTTGAGTTTTATACCCAAATCCAAACAGTGGCATAACAATGGAGGGAGTTCCCAAGTCATGGTGTTTTTCCTTCTGCAAGTTCAGCTTGCACAGCTAGAACCAATCAACTTGTCTCATCATCACTGCCTCCACCTGGCAGAAACTTGCCTAGAGAAAGAGCGTCACAAATCATGCCTGTAGAATCTGAGAGTGATTCACCAGCACAAGGGGTGCAAATTGCCATTCCAGATGCGGCGACTGAGATCACAAATGTGTCATCTGCTTCTCCAACAACTGATGGAAGTCTTGGAAGACCGGCCATGTCCCTGTTTCTGCCTTCATCATCCGAGAGAGACTTCTAAGATCAAGACATGTCACTGGTGTTATCACCTACATCTACATCTCACAGAGACATGACGAGCCAGAGAGTGTCAGTAGCCACACCCCAGACATCAGAGAGGCTGTACTTTTCTAAATCCTCATCACACTGGAATTAAGGTTCATATGCAGAATCTCAAAGGAGGGAAAATATCTCATCCACTTCTGATAGGAGTCATGCACCTATATCTCAAATGAATGATAATCCATCATTAACATCTCAGAGAACTGATGCCACCACAGCTTTGGAATCAGAGAGGCAATACGTAACCTTATCCCATAAAGTCGGTGGCATTGGTCCATCCAACGGGATTGACCTTACTGTGCCTTCTACATCTGGAGGTGTTGTGTATGTCCTAGCAGCATCTCATTTAAATGAGAACCCTGTTCGAACATTTGAACCTGAACCCATGTTTACAACTTCTGAGAAGATACATATGCCTGCAGCATCTCAAAGGGACGACCTTATAAGCACAGTATCTCACAGGACAGATATTGGCTTAGGTCCAACAACAGAGAGGATGTACATTCCTGCAACATCTCATAGAACTGCAAGAATTAGTGCTCCTTCCCAGCTTGGCTATGATGCTTTGCCTCCAACGGTACAAAATAAGCCGGCAAGCACAGAGAGGTTATATATACCAGCAGCTACCTCTCGAAGTATGTATAATCGAGATTCAATAACTTCAATAGATGAATTTTCCAGCCAATCTGCAGTTCTGACTTTACCAACATCTCAGAGGATATAAATTATGGTATATAGATATTCCCCTCCTTCCTTATTTTTCTCTTCCCTCTTCTAAATTAATGTTATCATGTATATTGGTTTTGATTAGTCAATTTTTGCCCTTTCCTTTTCAGTGATGCATCCTGGAAAATCATGAAAGGATCAAAGAGTAGAACCGCATATAGTGCCCAAACTTTTGCTGCCTGTATATATTGCTTGTGCAGTACACTTGCATCTTCCATTTTTTGCCGCGTGAGCAGAAATTTGCTTCCACATTCCTGCAATCTAACAATGCAACTATGTAATTGATAGGATACGAGGGAAAAATAATTTTAAAAATTTAATTTAACACATTCACTGAAATAATATAACAATTAACAATGAATTGATGATTTCTTTTCATCAATTTAAATAATGAATAGTTGGCAAAACATTTTAAGAATAAATCTTTTTTAACAAGATTGTAAAGCCATTTTAAATGGGCTTTAAAATAATTTATATCTTACTTTACTTTTTTTTTTCAAGTGAAATTTTTACGTTACTTTTGAAGACAGCAAATTATAAGGAATGGGCATTAAATTTAGCGTACAATGCTATTTTTTATAATTTGGCGAACAAAGGGTTAATAATTGTCATTCAACAGAAGTATTCACATTTAATATTTTAAACATAATTACGTGTAATAGGGTTATATATATAAATTTAGCAACACAAAAAAAAACAATTGATACATAATTAGTATACACTGATTATAATAATACATTGATGCATTATTGGTGTTCTAATGCAACAATTGCACTAAACATATTTAAAGTACCAAGACGAGGATTTTTAAAATTTTGTTTCACAGGAGATGCTAACTTAATGAATGGTGAATTTACATTTAAATCCTGATAACACGTGATTTAAATTTAATTATTTAATATAATATTTACAAATTGGATAAGTTATAAATACTTTTTAATTCACAAATTTTAGCTTTTAAAATTCATGTGTCAGCATTTAATTACATAATTGTGTTATTTTGTCGGTAAGAGTAATGTTATTAATATTATTTTTTTAATAGAATTATTAATATTATCAAGATTGAAAATAGTACAGTTTATAATATTAATAAATTTTAAAAAAACAAATAGAGTTAACAGGCCCTTGGACGGTAAATGTGACGAGCTTCTTGTCTGAAGACGATTCAGACGGAAGGCCTCGCCGCGGGCCAGTTCCATAGCGTAGGGAAGGGAAGAACGAAAATGCTATGCAGTTATCCTCAGTGGGCTTCCTTTTTCTGCCCTCAACCTCAAGTGTTCAAAAAACCATCGTATCAATCGAGGCTTTCAGTTGCTCTACCTCAACCTCAAGCGTGCAAAGAAGGAAGTTCAGGTTACAACGACGTCGCCTATGGTGACAATTTTGGTTCTGAGGATGACATTCTTCACGCAATTTCTGATGCAAAATCGAAATTTATTACCAGTGCTAAAAACCCATTTGTGAAGCACTGCCTCAAGCTCCGCAACGACTCTTCTTATCGACGTTATCATGGTTCAGTTCTTGTTGTGGGTTCTACACCAATCAGGTTTGTCGTTATGCTAGTCCGGTCTATTTCCAAGTACGTGCTCAAGCTAGTTGGCAAGAGTGCAAGGCGGCCAACCTGCTGTTATCCTTTTTTCTCGTTGTTTGTTTGCTTCTTAATGTTGCAAACTGGATACTTGCCAATATTTCTATGCTAGAAGTGATCTTTTAGTGGGCCGTTGCTTTTTATTGGACTTTCTGGTGACGATGTAAACTGTCGCAAATCTTATATGTTTCTCTTTTGACACATTTCCTGGTGATAAGACCGGAATTCATACTTCGTCATCATTATAAATGCTCTTTTTTCAGTTTCATAAACACCCACCCCGCCCCAAAGCAAAAACACACAGAATAAAAACGCGCATACACACAAAACAAAACGAGTTATCAGTTATAAAACTAGTGTGTCTGACTTTTGGTGCATACTATAACGGGTTACACTGTCTTATTAGCTTAATCAGTTAATACTAACACTCCCTCCGGTCCTTTATAGCTTTAAATTGTGGCCCTAAACTTTGGTCCCTTTGCATGAGTTCATGTGACTATTTGCAGTGTACAAATTCAATTCAATCCCATTGGGAGGAAAATAAATTTTTAACAAGATCCTGAAATTATTTGTTTGACTACCCTGGCGTAATTGTTTGTTGCATTGCTAAAATCTGTCTATCACACATACTGTTATAGATAGAACTATTTCAAGGATTGAAATTATGAGAAGACTATGGATGATGATCAAATTGTTATTTGCAGAGAAATATACAGGTTTCAAGAGTCATTGCAAGATAATAATATCAAGATGGATTGTTTGATTCTGCTTGATAAAACTGAGGTTCCTGAAGGGCTTGATAAATCCCCTACTTCGGTTGTGCGTGTGAGTTCTACAGTGATGAAAAAACTTGCACGGCTGCAGTCAACTGATAATCTTGATGCAATTGCCCTCATGAATTTTCCTACCAGTTTCGTTAGTTTAGATGACAATCAAGACGCAGCAGATTCTCGAAGGTGGTTCCCATCTCCTCATCGGATTTTAGTCCTTGAAAGGATTCAGGTGACAATTATTGCCACTGCTAAATTTAACCATTTGATCATTGCGAGTATGTTTCTTTCTGATTTTGAGAGCATGTAGCCCATCACGTTTATGTTAGTGTCCCCCCCTTCTTTTGGTTATGACAAGTGCTGCTTCTAGAAAGCTACTTTTGGGGCCAGGGTTAAGAGGTGACTTGGATTCAATATCAAGGAAGCTGCATAGGATCAACTTAAAATACCAAGTTATTCTACATCATTCAATTTGTAGTCAAGTGCATATTCTCATGTAGCCATGCTGAAGAGCTGAAATGAAAGTTCCTATTTCCATATCAAAAGGAACACTTATGTTTTACTCATTGTATTTCAGATAAGGTGATGAAGTGGTGGAATAAAATATGATTTCACTCTTGTTGCCAAAAGGGGCTTGAGCTGGACTAATTTTGGGCCATTGCATCTGCTTGCCTTATTTGCAACCGCTATATTATACCAATGTTGCAACTTTATGAAATATGCATGACTCTTTTAACACAGTTGTTCTTTGCAGGATCCTGGTAACCTTGGTACATTGCTCAGATCAGCTGTAGCCTTTGGCTGGGTAAGGACTCCATTGTAAACCTCAAATCATTCTCGTCTGCCAACTACCCAGGTCCCTTTTTTTTAAATTTAACTATACTTGTAATTTCTCAATGCGTGTTGCTTTGACTCTGTCTTTTGGTTGGTCTCTGATTCTTATGGTTGCCAGCTTGACTATATAGGAACTTGTTTTTAGTAGACTCGATTAGGTAGCATAATTTCTTTGTTAGTGAAGAATAAACTGATTTCATTTAGCCCTGAAATTTAGTTGTGTTGTGTTGAAGGAAAGAGGAAAATGTAATAGAAGAAGAGTGGGTTAAATTAAGAGAAGTGCACCTCCTTGGAAGCAAACCGCCAAGATTCAGAAGATAAGATTCTTCATTTATTCCTACCAAAGGACAATAAAAATTCTCCACTGTTGCTGCTTTGACTTTTTTGACGACCTTTAGCTTCACTCTTCACTGACCAAATTACTTCTCCCAGACTTGTTTGGTCAATTGATGAACTTATTACATATGACTTAGAGCTTGTTTGGATATGATTTTGAAAATAGCTTTTACAGATTCCAAGGTAAAACCTAGATTTTGGAAAATAGCTTTTACAGATTCCGAGGCAAAACCTAGATTTTGAAAAGTGATTTATGTTTGAGAAGTTATTAGCTTTTATGGATTCTGAAGCAAAAAAGTGGGTAGGAAAGAGAAAGAAAGAAAAAGTATGAAAGAGGAAAAAGTAGGAAAGAGAAAACCTAGGTTTCAAACTGAGGTTTTGTAACCAAAATAGCTTTTGGGAAAAAAAATTTTGCTTGGACAAAACCTCAGTTTTGAGGTAAAACCTAGATTTTGAAACCAAACCTAGGTTCTAGAATTGGTTTCCAAACAAGCCCTTAGAATACTGACTTAAATATCTGAAACTTTTTATCAACAAGAAGACGAATATTTCTATTCTGCATCAAGCTGTAGAATGTTGCTCCCATCATAAATAGGTGATTTGGCATTAACGGTCTTAGGAGTTCATTTTAGTGCAACCCAACTTCCATTTTAGTTCTCAGCGAGACTTCTGTCTCTTGTGCATGTACATTGTACAGTATATTATAAGAATTCCTGTCTCATAACATTCGTATAGCAAAATTGTTTTCTTGCATTATCTGGACCCAACTGAGTCCTCTATATAATTTTTTATGCATCTTAGAAGGTTTGGTTTACATTTACATGGGTATTGTTCAACAGGATGGAGTTTTTCTTCTTCCTGGTTGTTGTGATCCATTCAATGATAAAGCTCTTCGAGCTAGCCGAGGTGCCTCCTTTCAGCTACCCATTGTTTCTGGCGGTTGGGTTCATCTGGAGTCTCTTACAGAGCAATTCCAAATGAAGTTGCTTGGTGGCCATCCAGAGGACAAAGGTGGAGCCAAAGCGGTTAGCCAGATTTCTCCAAGCTTCTGTGATTCTGTATCAGATAAGCCTTTGTGCTTGATTTTGGGTAGTGAAGGAAGTGGGCTTTCAGAGAAATCCATGACAGCATGTGAGCTTGTCTGCATTCCAATGGCTGGAGAATTTGAGTCTCTCAATGTTTCAGTTGCCGGTGGGATTTTCCTGTATATGCTACAGCCAAAGTGTAGATGATCATTGATGTTGTGTGTTTCGGTGTCTCACTTTTTGGTTCATGATTTGATTTGGTCTTATGATAGGAGGTAAAGGTCCATTTTCATCCTTGCTCTCATTCAAGAGGAAATTTTGTACAGCAAAATTAAATCCCTCTTGTTGCTTGACCTTTATGATTTCCCAGGGGACTATTCTCCACCGTTTTTTTCCAGTTTACAAGAGTTCATGTGTATGAGTTGGATTTGAGTATCTTATCAAGATCTGGGTAGGCATAGCAACTATAGTTGCAGTTGAAAAATATTATAAATTTTTTTGTAAAAGTAATGATAAGAGAAAATTACTATCTGCTTGTTTGGGAACTTCGTTTCCCTAACGGTGCATGCAAATCGAGATAAAACCATCTCAAAATCTGTAAAAATCATCTTGAAATCCGCAAAACCATATAAAAATGTGTAAATTCCTTTTTCCCAACAAAATTTCTTTCTCCCAACGGAATTTACAAACACACACTATGATGTTTCGAAAAAAGACTTGGGTGACTGTAAGAAATGACAAGTTCATCCTATTCACTAATTATTGAAACATTTTCATGATTAAATTTCCTATGACCTCATAATAATATATGTGGATGTTTTGGGACTAGAGAAATAAAAAAAATAGTGAACTAGAGAGCAACTAGGGAAAAACCAAAAAGAAGAGAAATGGAGAGCAAATGACTCGCAAGGCAAAATAGGAAATTTGTCTTTTTAAAAGAAAAGCAGAAAAAAAAAGGAAACCAAAACATAAACAAAATGCTCAAACTAAAGCCCTTCTGAGGTGTTTCTGGCCAGAAAATAAACATGATGAAGATTAAAGTTTGTTTATCTATAAATGTTTGCTTTAATCGGACTCTACAACTCAGTCAACAAATCGAAGTAGAGATGACAGGAGATTTGTGTAAGTATTTAGGAATTCCTTTAAATCATAGAAGGGCTTCATATGCTACCTTTGCTCCAATCCTTGAGCGGACTCAGAAAACTAGCCGGATGGAAGAGAAGTTGTCTTAACCTAGTAGGTCATGTTACTCTTGTTAAATCAGTCTTATTGACCATCCCTTATTACCACATGCAAACAATGCTCTTTCCAAAGAAGTTTATTCAATACCTTGAAAGGAATAGCATAGACTTCTTATGGGAAGTGATGAGGAAGAGAGAGAAATGCACATTGTCTCATGGGAGATGGTAACTAAGGACAAAAAAAATGGTGGATTAGGAATTCGTGATCTCTGGAAACAAAATGAGGCTTTCTTGAATAACAGGAAGCTGTTATGGGTCAGAGTTCTCAGGTCTAAGTACAAATGTGGAAACCAGGCTATGCCTAAAGTTATTAAGAGGTTATCATCATCCTCCATTTGGCCAAGCATCTGTGAGATATGGAGTAAACTCAAAAGAGGGGTAGGAGTTAAGCTGGGTAATGGTAAGATGGCCAACTTTTGGTTGGATAATTGGGCTGAAGTGAATGAGCCTCTGATTAACTTGGTGCCGGGTGGCGAGGAAAGGATTGATTCAAAGGAGAGGGTAGGAATGGAGATTGGGATATTCAAAGACTAGGTAATTGGTTCTGTCCTCAGACTATTGATTCCATCATGAATGCATACCCACTATGAAGAGAGAGGAGAGGATGTATATATTTGGAAGCCATCCACTGATGGTCATTTTTCTGTTAGTTCTGCATATCATTTCCTTTTTGCAAGTATTCACCACCATAAGGAGAGCTTTTGGAAGAAATTATGGAGATGTCAAGTACCAAAAAATATCAAGGCGTTGATATGGCTATTCTCCCATTGCAGGGCCCACACTGCGCAACTTCGAGCCAATAAAGGGGTTGACGCTCAGCAACGTGCCCATTTGCATGCCAACAGGTTGAGGATTCCATGCACCTCCTGAGGGACTGCCAAAATGCTTGAGGTAGATGGATATCTATTACCCATCCCTCGAAATGGGTGATATTTTCATCTCTTCAAGAAGCGGATTGGATTCAGTGGAACCTAAGCAATGAGGCGGGGAAGCAATTTACCAGAAAAATCCAATGGGCTACCTTGTTCGGTTATACTTGTTAGGATATCTGGGATAATAGATGCAAAAAAAACTTTTTGGAAGGGAAGATACAGAGGACCTAAATGCTCAATCCAATCTATTTTGCGTATGCATGGACCAGGACCTTAAATTCATGTTTGCCTTCTATAATGTTACTAGAGGACAAGTGCAAAACAATACTCATAATATGAGTGCTTTCCATAAATTGGAAACGGATGTATCTGTTCTTAGTTCTGGGAGGTGTGGTTGTGGAGGTGTAATCCGAGGAGAAGACACTAGCTGGACATGTGATTATAGTTGGAAGCTCACTTCTATGCCTGTAGCAATTGCAGAGATAATAGGCATAATGCATTGCATATACCTGTGTTGGAGCATATGAATTCGTAAATTCAAAGTTAGATTAAACTCTATTGAGGCAATTAACTTAATACTACGTGGATGCACGATAGACCATCCATTTATAGATGTTGTTTTTGAAACCAAATCTTTGTTGAATAGAAACTGGCAAATTATAATTACCCATGTATCTAGGAAGAATAACACTTATGCTGACCATCTAACTAAATTAGCCCACGATATTATAAGAAATTTTTGTATTTTTCTATCGACCCGTAATTTTATATGCATGAAGTCGGTAGTGACAGAAATTAAGGTTCGGGCGCCTTTGTACTGCTAATGTTATCGACTGTTACTATTCCAAAAATTCAAAAAAAATAAAAATAAAGGTACGCGATCGCGGAACGTCAGAAGTGAAATCGGAACAATTGCAGAAGCTACCGATACCCATCTTCTCTACTTTCTCACTCCATCTCAGATACAGGACTCAGCTTCTCTCCACCACCACAAATCTTCTGCGACATTCTCCATCTACATCCCATGTTGATGACGTTCGGCAAGCAAGGTCAACAGCAATCCTCACCTTCGAGTCTCTTTTCTATCCGTGGCTCACTCCTTTTCCTCGCAATTCTAACCTTACTCTCTTTCACCTATCTCGCCATCAAATACTCCGCCCCCGCGCCTCAGGTATCGTTCCCGTCACTTTCCCCCTCTCTGTTTTATTAGTCGATGTAAAATTTGTCTAATGTTTTGCTTTCTTCTCTTCTTCTATTTCGGAGATTTCCGTCGCTAAACTGGTCGATGCTGAAGTGAAAAATGCGGTTCCGGAGGAGGAGAAGGACGAGGAATTTTCCGATATATACCACTCGCCGCATGTGTTCAAGTTGAATTACGCAGAAATGGAGAAGAAATTCAAGGTGTATATATACCCTGACGGGGATCCCAACACATTTTACCAGACACCCAGGAAACTTACTGGCAAGTATTCGAGCGAAGGATATTTTTTTCAGAATATAAGAGAGAGTCGATTCCGTACTGATGATCCAGATCAGGCCCATCTATTTTTCATACCGATCTCATGCCACAAGATGCGAGGCAAGGTATGAGTTGTGTTATGAAATTTAATGATTCTAGCTATGGTGGTACTTTGTATATATGGAGTTTTTCTACTTGTACCAACTAGTCTAGCGTTGCGTTTGCAAAATTTTGATTCTTTGCCGCATCCCGGATGAGAAATGCTCTAGTTATGCGCTTTGGAGCTTAGCAAATTGTGGAAGTAGTAGACGTTCAGTGAGGTTAATTCTGCAAAATGTTGATACTAACCAATTCATTTGCATTTGCAATATTGCTGTTCTCTGTTTTACTTCATGCTCTGAGCCTGCAGTTTTCAGGTTACAAAATGTCTACCTTCTAGTTTTGCCGTTGAGATGTAAGAAGATAGTAGGATTCGTTAGGTTTATTGCTAAAAAGGTTGATAATGACATAAGTGTATTTTTTGATATGACTATAACTTGAATATGAATTTTTATAGATATGACTATGACTGCAACTTTTGACGCTAAAAAAAAAAAGAATGACATGCAGGATTCCATCTAATGAAACACATTGCTTTCTGATATCCCTTATTAGTAATTCTTCTTTAGGAACGCCAACAAGTCTTTGTTAGGAAGAATATCATGTAGTTTGAGATGCGAATAGTTTGGCATAAGGATGGGGCGAGGGATGAAATATGTGAATCCATCATGCATTCAATTACAGTTTTCCCTCAAATAAAATAAGATATTCCTTTTCTGTTTATTACTTCCGTTGAAGGATACTAAGCATATATATATATATTCTTAACAAATGTCTATGGTTTCTTTGCTAAATAAGGAAATACAAAAGTGCTTAACAACAAATACATGCAATTTATTTCAAGTCTGGTTGGAGAAGTGCATCCTTGTTCATGGGATGTGGTCTTGTGTATCATGCAGGGCACATCTTATGAGAACATGACCATAATTGTGCAAAATTATGTGGAGGGCTTGATATCCAAATATCCTTATTGGAACAGAACCTTGGGTGCAGATCACTTTTTTGT
>JANTPZ010122407.1:0-12237 GCA_025593235.1 Vachellia pachyceras | reverse complement strand
TGTATCATTATATAAAACAGTATATACAAATATGTGTTATTTAATAAGATTTATTTTTTATTTGAAAGTAATATTTTTTCCATTCCTTTGTAGGAGGATTTTTTTTATTGTGTCCAATTAATTAAGGTGATAGAAAAGGGACGATTTGTTTCATCTATCTTCCTTTCATTTTTTATTCCATATTTTCTTGTCATCGGGTGGATTGAATTTTTCTGGGCTTTTATCAAAAATTTGATTACCATTTTAAGGATTTAAATAAATGAAAATGAAAGTTCCATTTTATTTGTTTCTGGGTTTCTCAAAATTTAATGGGGCACGGGGGCAAGTTTAGGAAATCTCTAACAAAAAGAATTTTCTTCAGCCAATAAGAGCTTTGTTGTTGGACTTCATTGGTGATCCAATTAATTATATATGTTATTTAATTAGTTAGTAGAAAAACTGTATGATCCAGTTATGTGGTATTAGTAGTTAGTTAAAAAAATTTTCCTTTTTCATTATTTTTAATTTACATATATTTTTATTTACTTTTTATTTTAATTTTTATCGTTGTCTTGTTCCTCAAAATTATTACAAATAACTAACATAATATATATATATATATGAATCTGTGACATTTAATAAGATTTATGTTTTTTTACATAATTTGGCAACAAAAGTTACTTCTACAATGTTTATCCAAACATTTTCTCCTTTTTCAAAAAAGTCACTTTTCCACCGTTAATCCAAACATAAATCACGTTATACTTTTAATTTCTACTCAGAATTCCTTTTTTAAAATTCATTCCGCAAAAAAATCACTTTTTCACCGTTTATTCAAACGGACCCCTGTAATATTCGGCGTAACTTGACGACAAAAACAAGACTAATGTCACTCTCAGCAAGTGCTTTACCAAAAGCACACAGCACAACTAACCTTGGCGTCAAAACTCAAAAAAACAAAACCTAAATTTGATTATCATTAATAAGCAATGCCACTATAAAATTTACAATAATAAATTAGGTTATAAAAAATACGTTTCATAACATATGCTTACTTTTCATATCTAGATAAAATTTCAGGTAATATTTAAAAGCTAATTTTTAGGTAATAGTTTTTTTCTCGGAAACACAAATATATCCTAACAATGATAATACTGTTCGAAATAGTGTCGATAAATGTAGACATACCTCTTTTAACAAAGATTTAAATTTAAATAAGAGATGCCCCTTCAACTAGATCGACACTGTGGGTTTTAATTTCTTGGTAATAGTTGAAATTTAAAAGACAACACCTACGATACTAATGTAGCAACAACTTTTTTGTTATAGCGAGGGCCTAATCCCATATTAGGCCCATTTGGTAATCCGATGGAGAAGTGCTTTTACCATTGATAAGGTAAATATGTGAAGAAGATTATCTCGTTTTATGGAAAAACACTGTTGAACACAATTTTTAATTTTTTCAAATTGAATACCAAACAAGTCCATTGTTTACATCCAATGCCGACAACTTTTGTAAGACAAATTATTGGAGGGAATAAAACTCCAAGAATTTGATTTAATTATATTTGAAATCACAAGCATGCACATATAATTAAATCATGTATCTATTATTATAAAAATATTTTACTTTTTGTATTTTTTTTCTATCATGTTCTATATATAGTATCAAATCCTATCTTATTTACTATTTTTTCCCAGAATGGATGGAAATAAAATCTTAAGCTTGCACATAACATGCATTTCAATTTTAAGTGAGCTAGGTTCTTATATATGTTTTAGTATATACACATTGATTGATGATGTTTTAAATTAAAAAAATCAAATTGAGCATACCAAATAATTTGTTTAAAAAATGATTTAGTCGATTTATATTGTAATGCAAGAGAAAGAAATCAATTTGAAGGATATATTTGGCAAAAAAAAAATAAAAAAGAAATGCCAATAACAGTACATAGTTGTCTCTTTTTTTTTTGGCCAAGAACAGTACATAGTTGTCTATTAATACATCTTTCAGTTGTCACGCAAAACATGGGTATATCAAATCAGTTGACTCAATTTTAACGAACAAATTAACAACTTTGATTAGTAATTGATTGATTGATTAAAATGAAATGAGATTTTTTTGGGTACACAAATGAATAACCTAGTTTGATTTGGAAGAGATCCAGATTATATAAGCGGGAAATAGTGCTGGTAATACGGGTTAGACCCGTCAATCATTGGTGGGTTCAAGTTGGCAAAAGCTAGCCCGTCAGGTGGTGGGTTGGTTCTAGCTTGCCACACCCAACCCGTGGGTTGGCCGTCAACCCACCACCTATATATATATTTTTTAAATTTTTTATTTTAAAAGTAATATATTATATATTTTTCTTACATTTTTCATCATAATATTTTTTAAATTATGATAAATAATACTCATTCAAAAAAAGGATAGAATATTTTATTTTTGATATTAACTTTCTATAATACTATATTTAAAATTATAACAACACATTAATATTTATATTTCTATTTTAAAATATGAAAAAATGTCATTATTAAAAATTTATTAGTAAAAAATAATCATATGAATCAATTAATAAGATATGACTATGTAATCTTATAGAAAAATTTGGTAAAAAAGGCTAAAAAGAAATTTCATTTTTTTAAAATACAAAATATACGTTGGCGAGCTTGCCACTATAAAACGCTATTAAAAATAAAAAATGGAATATAGTATTAAATTAATGAAGAGTTATGAAGTTTTTTTTTTGAAATTTTTTAGCATGAGTAACATCAAGTTTTATTAACCAATCTTATTTTAACTAGAAGATTTATGATGCAGAGTGGTCCGGATAACCTCTCATGATAAAAAAAAAATCTACCATCAAATATTTATATACAATTTTTTGGACTTATATTACTTTAATTAACCAAAAGATCCATCTTAGTCTACGATGATATATGTATTGAGTCAGATATAACCACAAAGGGTGGCGAAACTCTACTAAGTATTTTAATTATTTTGAAATTTTAATTATAATACTTTGTGGTAGAGCTTTGCATCCTTTGATGGTCTCTCCTAACTTGATTTATATCAGTATGGACTTTATAATTAAAGTGAGTAGGTCTGTAAAATTTGGTGTTCTGTTTAAAATTTTTTTAAACCTATTCAACATTTTTATAGCATTAGCCATTTTATTTTCAAGTTTTAATAGCCTTTTATATTGGCAAACTGTGAACCATTAGACTAATCTTAACAGACAATACGATGATGCTGAGGAAGAGTTCCGCTGTTCCATGAATGCTTTAACATCTCACCTATTATTGTTTACAAAATAGCATCCTAAACTTTACTACGTACCTGATAGATCGAACATTGACTGTAGATATCCACACGGAATTTGGATCACAATGATGGATCCAAATACAAGACACAGCAAATGCACAGAGAACAGATGAGAGGAGGGGAGGGGGTTATTCTGAGTGTCTGTGTTGTAGTCTTATTAGAACGTGAGAATTATCCTTTATTAAATAACGGAATATAACCGTCCATCACAAAACTATTCCCACACAAATCTGATTTAATTTTCAAATTCACACTTTTGGGGAATATTACAACTTTTTTCCCACAAATTTGCTCATTAATGCTTTTACCCCAAAATGTGTTCTGGGCTTAATCCACTAAGGGTGGCATATATTCCAACATACGGTTTAGTTAACTTTTTTGTTGAAATCAAGAAAGTTAAATAAATTAGTTAAAATTATTCATTTATAAGTACCATTAACTTATATATCAATTTATAAGTCAGACAAATTATTTTAGAAAAAAATGGTAAATATAAATATTTTAAAGTAATATATTTAGTATCATTAATCTCCTAAAAAGATTAACTAACTCTTATATTAAAGATCGGAGGTAGATGGTATAAATATATTAAGAAAAAGATTGAGTGCTTCATGTGTACAGCAAGTATAGGCACATGGGAAGATAGCTAGAGGAGAAAAATAACACATGGTTGAGATAAATAGAGGCCAAGGGTCGGCACACCAATTCATTGCTACCGAATAAACAATGGAACACTGAATAAATACTCCCTTCAATTTTAATTTTAAATTATATTTATCTAGCTTGATTACATTAAAAAATGTTAGTTAAATAAATTAATATAACGCATTCTTTAATAATCTTTATTAAGCCTTTCCTTTTCTTACTTAGATTGTTATTGAATGAGCATCAAAACATGTAGTTTTTAAAATGGGATAAAATTAGGAATATATATTATATTTAGAATCAAAATTAATTTCACAATTAGATTCTACATTAAAGACGGGAGGAATATATTCTCCCAAATATATATCACTTTAATTTCAACAATTGCACCAGAATTAAGGAATATCAATTCCTATTTAAGCCGTCTCACATAAATATGAGAAATTAAAATAAATAATTAAAATATAAGAAATTAGTAATGATTTGATTTAAATATATTGTAAATCCAAATAATTGAAACCAAATCCATCAGCATTCATGGTTCACTTTCACGCCACGCCAGAGAGTAATCACACCACTAAGTGGAATGGTTTACTTGGAACTAATAATGTAAACCTTGTACACAGTGGCGGACCCAGGACCCTGACTTAGGGGGTGCAAACTATTTTTTTACAAGATAAGTGAGATTTATTCTTAATATATTTTGATAAAAAATTGAGCAAAAATTCAGTGGGTTCAAAATTAGTAAATGAGTGGGTGCAAAATAAATCACATAGTACTAATACATACCTAATTTTCTGGAAGTCAGGGAGTGCGGCTGCACCCCCTCGGCATAAGGTAGGTCCGCCAGTGCTTGTACATATTTATTAATTATTAATTTTCTGTGATTAATTTAATTTTTTTATTTCTTATATATAGAATCTTTCTTTTGCCAACAAGGAGTGATCTTTGGAATCTGACAGAGTATCATTAAATTAATCATTGTTATTCCCCATAAAAACATCCATCATGGTTATGCTCAAGCTTCGGATTAGAACTGGTCACCTAAATGGACATCATTTATCAATATACAAATGTTCTTTAATCTTTTTTTGTTCACACTAATGTTTTTTAAATTAATAATTAATAGAGTAAGATAAGTTATAGATTCCCCAAAGTATATTATATTTACGGAACCATTGGTCAAAGACACAATTATTATCATCATTATATTATAATAATAAAAAGCGAATGTGGAAGTGCAGCCGGTAGGGTGGGAGACAGCTGTAAATTGCATGAACTGAATGGATCCTTTTGAGAATGCGTTATAGAATTACCATTACTTAAGTAGAGATAAATATATGAAGTAGATTATATCGTTTTACGAAAAATACTGTTGAACATACATTTGAAGATTGTAAAAGTGTTGTCAAGCACCTCGATATAAGCTTTTGACGCTTTTATTAGGTGGTCTCACCGCATGCAAGAAATACAAATTCAAATAGAGAAAAATGCATTTTTATGATATTTTTAATTCTAATATTTTTGGTTTGAAAGAGATTAATTTTAAGTTCAAGCAATCTAGAGATTGAGGCTGACATGTATTCTTACACTTGGTTGATCGTTATCAAACAAAAAAAAAATTATATTACTTTATATTCAAATTCCCATTGAATTATAAGTACCAACTAAGGAATAAATTTAAAAAAGTTGTAAAAGTGTTTTCTTTTTTCAAGATCCCCGTGGTTTCACTAATTTGTAATTAGATCTTTGTAGCTTCATGTGACCCGATAAAAGGATAAAAAAGTACAGGAATGTGACTAAAAATAAGTTAAAATTGTAAAAATTCAACAAAAAGAAAATAATCTATATGGAATTAATTAAATAAAAGCTACAAAGAATTTACTAAATTATGTGAAACTATGGAAACTTGCATATTTATAATCTCGTATTTTAATATGGATATACATAGAAAGCTAGCCTAAGAGGAAGAAGTGCTAATAAAATAGTTTGGCCATGACCTAATTAGCCATTAATAAAAGTACACCTAATTTAATTAGTCATTAATTAAAAACCATATTGGTGAGGGAAGATCACCAAACCAAACCAAGCATCTGCCTCTGTCTAGTCAAAAGTCAAAACCCTCCTTAATTCTCTCTCCCCTTGAGAACAAAATAGTATAGTGGAAATTATTATTGAATCGTCCTTTTTAACATTTTAATTAATATAAATTAAAGTATCATTAAACTCATAGATGTGGGAAATTAAGATGCGTTAGGTGCGAACATACTTTCACACTAAGTCTAGTAAAACTAAATTAATTGGGCAATTTTCTCCAACTTTCCTTTTAAAATACATTAAATCAAATTATAGCCATTTTTACGTTTTAATGATTCAATTATATACTTTTAATATTTATTTATTGGTCAAAATGAAGTGTTACGAGTTCATGATTCAAATTCACGTGATGAGTTTCTTGTTTCTTAAACCTCGTGAGTTTAACGATATATAATCAATTTGCTATGATAATCTTGAGTGATGAGTTTCAAGGTTAGTTTGGAGTTGGAGAGAACAAAATCCTCTCACCAAACAAAGTTAGAGCTTGTTTGGGGGATCGTTTGCCTCCCCCAAAATCTATTCCTATGTTTACTGAGATAAAATTTCTCTCATATGTTTATCTCTGAATCTGCTATCGTTCTCCCAACAGACTTTTCAAACAAACCCTGGCACCCTCGGATGAAAGTGAACTAACAAACAAACAACAATAGGATGATTGGACAGAGTGGGTGGCTATCCTAATCCGGGCCATTGTCAAGATCCGGATATGATGGTTGCTTGCTTTGTATCTTGTTCATGGATAAACTGATTTGTTCTATCCAACCTGGCTTGACTTCTTGCGAAAGGGACTAATGGACTGTGTTTTATAACATGATGAATTAATATTTAAATATCTATTAAAAGATATATCTATATTTAGTATTCGATTGTGTTTTGAGCATGCTTACCTCAAATAAGAGGATACATGTGCTCAGAAAAAAAATTGATTTGCTTTATCCATTTTGTAACGTGGGGTCAATCGTGTGAAATGAACTAGTTCCTCTGGTGAATCAATATTCAAATATTTTTTAGGAGAGGTATCCACATTTAGTACTCAACGGTGTCTCGAATATAATTGCCTCAAGTAGGAGCATATATGTGCTCAAAGAATTGATTTGCTTTATCCATTTTTATAGTGCGGGTTGAGTTTTGCGAAATAGACTAGTCCCTCGTAACATGATGAATCAAGATACAAATACATGTTAGGAGATATATCTATATTTAGTACTCAATATGTATTGATCATGATTACTTCAAATAGAGTGGTACGTGTGTTCAGACAAAATTTATTTGCTTAATCCATTTTTATAATGTGAGCTGGTGTTGCCAAATGGACTAATCCCTTATAATATGGTGAATCGAGATTCAAATGCTCGTTGGGAGAGATATCTATATATAACAGCCGACGATATCCTAACATGATTATCTTAAATAGGATACAATGCAGTTAGGTAAAAAATTTCTCTACCAACACCAATAAATGGGTTCACAAGTGGGGTATGGAAATAGGAGAATTATGGTATATTGATTAAAGAATATGACTCGAAATGGCCAAAATCTACTTAGATAGTGTTCAACACGTCGAGTGGGACCCACATAATAGAGACATTTTGAAGGAAAATAAATAAGATGACCAAAACATTGCAAATAAGAAACTGGCACTTGTGAGTGAAATTTAGAATTTTAGCAAAACAAAAAAAAAAAGGAAAGAAAGAAACTTAGAATAGTTCATCATGTGGCAGTAAATAGTTGGTTCTGTAAATGACATAAAAGAAACGTGGTACCGTTTAGTAAAGTGATGGAGAAGTACTTTTATGATTTATAAGATAAATATGTGAAAGAGATTATCTTAATTTACAGAAAAATATTGTTAAACATGTGTTTGTATCAGACGATAAAACTTTCTTTATATATTTAATTTTTTGAATTTATAATCTTAACCTGTTTTTTTTCTTTCTTTCCACGTAAACATTGATATTTGTGGGGAATGTTATGTACTGGGTGGAGACAATAGATTGAGGCTGACGCATTTATTTTGATTGTCACTCGGTGCTTCCTCACTTGTCACTCTCATAGGTGTAGCGTCTCTGGGGGAGGCCCTTCCTTTGCGTGCGTATACATGTTGAAAATATTAATGTGAATGTATAACTCTTGAAAAAATATTTTTTTTTAAAATGAAATTTTAACAATGCAGTTTTTTATAAGGAGTGATTAGGAAATTTTGGTTTTGAATGATTTAAACGCAGATACAATTTCTTAAAATTAGTATAATTTTAGTAAATTCATTAAATTGGCTCAAATATTCATTGTGATGGACGTTTGAACCAATTAATCGAGTTACTAAAATTGTTCTATTCTTTAAAAAAGTTTGCTAGCTTTTGCACAATTCATCATTTAATTATGTCAGACGTTTTTGGTAAAGATTTTTGCTGTTAAAATTACATATTAACCCTTTTATTTTTATTAAGTCCAACTACTTTGAATAATTATGTGAATAAAATTTCCTTATGCTTATGTTCAGCCAAGAAATATGTAAATATTCACCATTAGTGCTTGTTCAAATAACCAATATGCCACCTTAAATATATGATCCCAAATTATAATCTAAAAGATATTTTAGGGGTATTTTACTTTAAAAGGTAATAATAGATTAAAAATATATTTATAAAAATTAAAAGAGCAAGCAATTATTTGTGAGGAATGAGATACAATTTTTTTTTAAAAATGTTATTTTAAATTCTAGATGGTTCCTTATTTAAAGCAATGACTTATCAATAATTTATGTTATGCAGATAAGGATGCATAAGTGATGCCTCCCTCATGTACCATTAACCCAATATTGCACTAAGAGTATTTGATTTAAAAAATATCTTAGAATATATTATTTCTGATTTTTAATATAAGAATAAGTTAACTAAAATAAAAAATTAAGAAAGTTAAATATGAATGCTTTTAAAATAATTTATTCAACTTCTTTAATCTTCTTATATTAGTCAAACATGATTTTATAAGACTTTATTTTAGATTTTTTAGCTCATGTAGTAAAAAATACTAGTCATTTATATTTTTGAGTATGAATATAAAATAATTCTAAGCAATACCGTCTCCTTTCCGTCTTCGCTTCTCCGTCCGACCAGACTTTGGGCCAACTCACCTTTTCACTTTGTCCCCTCTCTTACCTTTTTCTCTTGCTCTCTTCCGTACGTTTGTACTGTAAAGAGAGGTGAGGCGATTGTTGAATGTTGTGAGGAGAGGCAAAGAGAAAGAGTGACGACCCTTTCTGATATATGAGGTGATTGTTGGTGTTGAGGGGATAAAAAATCAAGTGGAGAAAGAAGAAAGAAAAGAAGGAAAAGATAAAATTCTTTATAACCTGATTTGATTCCGATTTGATCTACTGATGTTAATTTATTGTTTTATCCTTCCAAGTCACCAGTTTGGTCATCTGTACCTTGACGCCAACACCTCACCAAATCAAATTTCTCTACCAACGCCAATAAATGGGTCACAAGTGGGCATGCAAATAGGAAATTATGGTCTATTGATTAAAGAATATGATTCCGATTGACAAAGCTTTACAGGAGTTCAAAAATATGTTCAAAATTATTTTTCCGCAAAATGAGATAATGTCTTTCATATATTTACATCGATTTGCGTAAATATACTTCTCTACCACCTTTTCAAACGAGTCGTGTGACATGAAATGGCCAAAATCTACCTAGATAGTATTATACACGCCGAGTGGGACCCACATAATAGAGACATATTAAATGAAAATAAATAAGATGGCCAAAAAATTACAAATGAGAACTGGCACTTGTGAGTGAAATTTAGAGTTTTAGCCACACAAAAAAAAGAAAGAAAGAAATTTGGAATGGTTAATCATGTAGCATGTTAATTGGTTCTATCGTATGAGTATTATTATTCTCATTAATATCATCTAGCATAAAAGAAACATTGTATTATATGATAAAGCCTTCTTTTATGTATTCAATTTTTTGAATTTGCACTCTTATCTTTTTTTTCGTCCATGTAAACATTGAGATTCGTGGGAATGTTATGTATTGTGTGGAGACAATATAAACTCATTTGATAAAGTGGTGGAAAAGTGTTTTTATGATTTATGAAATAAATATGTAAAGAAGATTATTTCAATTTACAAAAAATGTTGTTAAACGTATATTTAGGGAGTTCAAACGTTCTCCCAGTTAGATAAAATAGCATGAGGCTGATGCATTTATTGGTCACGGCCCTTCTTTTGTGTGACTGTACATGTTGCATGGTCATCAGTTATTGTATTTACATGGATTTTACGTTGAAATCACGTTACACATGAATATCATAAAATTTTTTTATATACTTATCTTAATTTGTGTAAAATCATTTTTTTAACGGATTCCCAAACACGCACATTATTGTGAATATATAAATTTTGAAAATACATTTTTAAAGTAAAATTTTAACATTGAAGTTTTTTTACAAGGAGTGCTTAATAAATTAAGCTTTGAATGGTTTAAAAGTAGAGACAATTTCTTAAAAATAGTATAATTTTAACAATTCTATTAAATTGACTCAAATATCCTTTATAAAGTTAGACAGACAGCATCTGGATCCTATGCCTATGTAAGAAAAAGACCGATGCTTGAATTAATTTAATGGAGTTACTAAAATTGGTATGTTCTTAAAAAATATGCTAACTCATTCAAAATTTAATTATGTCATAAGATTTTGGTAAAAAAGTTTGTTGTTGAAATTACAAGTTAACCCCTTTTATTTTTATTAAGTTCAACTACTTTGAATGGTTCTTCGAATAAAATTATCTTATGCGCTCAGCCAAAGAAAAGTAAAATCTTTATATTTTAAAACTTAACATAGATCAAATAAATATAAGGTAAATCTAACATGAATATCCATTCAACCAGACAATGCGTAAACAACATAAGCCAGTCATAGTTAGCTTAGAATTGTGTTTTACGAATTAATTGTTGAAATTGGTCAATCATAAAACAATATATCTTGCTAATTTATCGTAGTAATTAAAAATGTTTAATAATCTCTCCATCGAAAAAATGCTTAATAATGTTTCGAACTGTTATTATTGACAATATCAACATCATTTTGGATTCTAAAAATTACCTTTTCATTGCAAAAAAATATGTAAATAACGTATTTACCATTAGTGCTTGTTCAAATAACCAATATGTCACCTTAAATATATGATCCAAATTATAATCTAAAAGATATTTTAGGAGTATTTTACATTAAAAGGTAATAATAGATTAAAAATATATTTATAAAAATTAAAAGAACAAGCTATTATTTGTGGGGAGTGAGATACCGTTTTTTTTAGAAAATGATATTTTAAATTCTAACTGGTTCCTTGTTTAAAGTGATTACTTATCAATAATTTACGTTATGCAGATAAGGACGCATAAGTTATGCCTCCCTCATGTACCATTAACCCAATATTGCACCAAGTGTGTTTGATTTAGAAAATGTTGTGGAATATATTATTTCTGATTTTTAATATAAGAATCAGTTAACTGAAAGTTAAATATAAATGCTTATAAAGTAATTTATTTAAGGGGGGATTTATTGGTTGGTCCCACCTAATTAAGATAATTAACAAATGGTTCCAAACTTTGTAATATTTAAAGAGCAGTCCCCAGGGATAAGGGGGAATTAATTTTTGATGTGAAAAGACACTGATGCCCTTTGTTGAATTAAAATGAAAAGCTGTTGGGTTTTGTCACTTCACTCTTCATGTTTCGCAGAAAGACAAGAGTCAGAACAGGGAAGTGATCGGGAAGACGAAACAGAGAACAGGGAAGCTTCATTAATTTTTCTCTCTTCACTTTTCATTTCATCAAATACCCTTTGTTCTTCCACCTTATTCTTACACCTAGTTCTGTGCGTGTTTGCCCTAAATTGTGGAGAAGTTATGCTGTGCAATTGTGCTCTGTATAGGTGGTTTGAGGAAATGTTTCAGGTGGGTTTAACTATTTGCTGTTAATTTATTGTTCTCAACTTTGAAGGGGAAGCTAGTAACAGCAATGTGTAGTATATGTTAATGTTTGAAAGGTATGTGGGTAGGTTTTAAATGGTGTTGTATGAAATAGGAAGTTGTGTGCTCTGTTTTTGTGTTATGTGTGGTGTGTGTTCGAAAAAATGGTGATGTGAGGAAGATGGAGGTGAAAATGGAGGTT
>JANTPZ010122406.1:0-11439 GCA_025593235.1 Vachellia pachyceras | reverse complement strand
TGTGGATAGGTAGCCATTTCCGTTTTGTGTTATGAATATTTCAAATTACATGCTGGAATATTTCAAATTAAAGGTGCTTCAACTTCTGTTAAAAATTGTCAAGTGGGGAAAAATAAACATCCAAACTCTTTCTTGGAACAATGCTAAGGCTCAAACGGTAGAACGCTACGAGAAAGGTAAATCTAAATACCAGTATCTTTGAAACTTAATGTAAGAGTATAATTAATTTACATAATGAAATTAGTTAGGTTAATTATTTATAATAAATGTGTATTAATTTCTTTAAAATTCCTTCTTAAATTATATTGAAACTACCCTTTAATATATACAATCAACAAAAAATATTTTGAGAATTTGCATAAATTTAAGGGGTTTTATATTTAGAATTAAAGTAGACATTTTGTCTACTTCTTATATTTATTCATTAAATTGGACTATCTTTAGAGGCCCAAACTTCTAAGAGCACTCAGATTCATATGAACCATAACTAATGATTCAACAACCTGAATGCCACATACGAGGGAATTATCTGATTCAACAACCTGAATTTTCACATAGATTTTCCAAATTCACGTGGCTGATGCTCCTGGGAATTATCTGGGTTTACCTATTGTATGGGGGAGGTCCAAATCCCGGGCTTTGAATGTTTTGATAGACAATGTTGAGAAAAGAGTTCAGGGGTGGCATCAAAATTTTTTTTCAGAGGTTGGGAGGGAAGTTTTGATTAAAGCTGTTGTTAATCTGATCCCTGTTTATCCTATGTCCTGTTTTCTTTTCCCTAAAAGTGTGTTGAAAAGGCTGGATAGAATTGTGATGCAATTTTAGTGGAGAGGTGATAAAGAGAAGAGGAGAATCCACTGGGTTTCTAAGGAAAAGCTTAAAAGAGGCAAGTTAGAGGGGGGATTGGGTTTTAAGGATTTTGAGGCGTTTAACTTGACTCTTATAGCAAAGGTAGGCTAGCGTTTGCTGCAAATTCCTGATCAGTTGTGGGCAAAGTTGCTAAAGGCAAGATATTTCCCTAGATGTGGTTTCCTTGAAGCAGAAAAGGGTAATCGGGCTTCTTGGCTGTGGGCGAGTATAGTGGAAGGCAGGAGAGTTATCTCTGGGAATGTCATTGCAAGAATAGGGGATGCGAGAAATATAAGGGTGTGGCATGATCCGTGGCTTGAGGACTTACCAGGGAAGGGGATGATGTCGAGGTGCCCTTTTGAGGGGGTAAACGATACGAGGGTGGCTGATTTAAGATCCCCTTTTGGGTGGGATCTTTCTTTCCTGGAAGGGTGGATCTCAAAAAGGGAGAGAGAGGCTATTAGTAAGGTTATGGTGGCCCCAGTGGGAAGGAAGGGTAAGTGGTTGTGGACTGGGGGAAGAAGCAGTGGCTATGTGGTAAAGGATGGGTACGAGATAGCTAAGGTCAATGTTTTGAATAGGAATGCCAACTTTCCCTCTTCTTCTAATTGTGCTCACAGGGCTATGTGGAGGGAGGTGTGGAGGCTTAGAGTCCCCTATAAATTAAAAAACTTCATTTGGAGGTGGTTATCTAATGCTTTGCCTACTTACCAGAATTTAAACTTAAGGAATTGTTGAGTAACTAATTTCTGCCTTATCTGCAACAAAGGAGTTGAGGATGTCAAACATTGTTTTTTTGAATGCAACTGGGTGAAGGCTGTCTGGTTTGGGTGCTCTCTGTCCTTTAAATTAGAAAATTTGAATGATTTTGAGCCTTTTAGTTGGTTGGCTAATTGTATCTGTGATGTTAATATTTCTGATTGGCAAAAGGCTTTGGTAGTTGGACTCTTGTGGCAGCTTTGGAAAGGAAGAAATGCTTTTCTTTTTGAAGGCCTGGAGACTAATCCCATCTATACCTTTGAACAGATGGAATACTTTATCAAGGAGCATTGGGAAGTTAATGGTTGGATGCTGGCTGAGGAGAAATTGTCAGGGGAGGATCGTAACAATCTAGCTCGGCAAAAGCACTGGGCCCCACCTATAGGTAATGGCTTGAAGATTAATACTGATTGCGCATACAACTCTGAGAATGCTGTTGCTTTCATCATTAGAGACTCGAATGGGTGGATTCTAGATGGGGTCACAAAGATGGTGGACGCTCAGACAGTTTTAGCCTTGAGGTATGTTAGTGCTAATGAGATAGATGAGGTTATTTTTGAAACTGATAGTCAAGTACTGGTTAAGTGTGTGAACGATGGTTTGTCTCCTAGTGATTGGAGAAGTGTTGTTATCCTTGAACATATAGTGGAGTCAAGGAAACTTATTAGGAATCATTCTTGTGTCTGGATTTCAAGGGAAGCAAACTTAGTAGTCGATTGGATTGCCAAGGCTTCACTGTGTGGGTCATGCCCTTCAGATTGGGTTTATCAACCACCAGAACCCCTGTGCCGTTTGCTGGAGCTTGATGTCAGTCGCATAGCTGTTGATCCTGGGTAGAGCGCTGGCGGAAGGTTCGTGGGTGGGGGTGGGCTCTGGTGCAGGGGTGTTAGCTCTTGTTTGTATTTGTTATTGCTACGGTGTATGTTCTGCTAGTTAATGAAGTTCCTTTGATTGGCAAAAAAAAAAAAGACAACCTGAATGCCAAAGAAAGAAGAATTCACCATTTGCACGCTACAGCCACAAGAAACCCAGTTCCTCCATTGTTTCCGCAAAACAAGAAGTTTCATATGCATATTCCAGCCAAGAAAATACCCCCCTCTTTTTTTCCACAGCCAATACAAAAGGGACGGTACAGCTTCTTTTTTTCCAAGGCAAAAAAAAAAATTAGGTCATCGCTTTGGAATGAACTCACAGTTGCCAGAACCATAACTAGAGATGTTTGGATTGATTCACCAGAAGAACTCAAACTATCTCATGGTATTCCTCTAATCAAAATTAAGAAGTCCTTTTAATTTGCGGTGAATGTTAGTTGGATGAGAAGGGCGCCCAAGCTTTCTTCCTCTTTTCCTACAGGCATGAAAATTAAAAAAGGTTAAAAGTTGGATTTCATGAGTGAGACAACTTATAACATTAACACAAGCCAACATGTGTCTTCTGATAAAAGAGTGTGTGTGTGTGTGTGTGTGTGTGTTTTACTTTACGCTCACAAGGGTAATTAATAGAAAGACTGAACATCCAATTTACACTTGCCTGAAAACATCTGAACAAAAGCTACACAGCCACACAACAGGCAAGCACAGTAAAGCAGTGGCCTGAATAAAAAAAATTAGAAAAATAATGATACAGGCCTGTAAATGGAACAGCAAATTACATGAAATGAATCAAATTATAGTAAAGCTCTTATAACAAGATTTATAATCTATATAGAAGATATAAATCACTTACCGCTAACCATGCAGGCTCTATGGAAGCAAGGGATCTTGTTAATTCGTTGGTTTTCAGCCATTGTTGGACCTAATCAAGATAAAAACAAGTAATAAAAAATAAATGAACATTAAGTTTAAGAAAAGCAAGTGAGCATCAAGTACTCTGCTGCTTATCAAAGAAAAAAATTTATTAATCCAAGGATCAAGCCGAAAGGTGAATATTACATGACATGTTGTCAAGTGGATGAAGACATTAACTTTTAACCTAAATGATCCAAAGATTGACAATAGGTGAGTTTCAAAAGTGAGAAACACTGACCGACGTTCTTTAAGAAATATTGACCCCCAATGAAAATGATGGATTATATTCAATGGTTCAGCCTTTTAAAGCAGATTAATCTAACTTTACCAATATTTTAGTCCAATACAATCATGCGTTCTTCAAATCCCATGGAAAGGAAGCCTTCCAATCATATCCGCAAGTCAATTCATTTTATGGGGATATAAAAAGAAGATGACAGAAGGTAGAACCTGTGGTATGAAATTATAGATGTGACCAACTCCCCACAAGCCCACACTGCCTTTCCTGAATTGGGCTCCAATATAACTTTATTCATATCAGCATAAGACTTCGCGGCTGTTGCAAACTGATTGATGTAGGGCTTAGCAAACTTGTATGCTTCCTATGACATGTGAAATGATAATATTGATAAAATTGTCACAAGATAATCATAAACAAAAAAAAGTTTACCAGCAGTACCTGTATGAAGGGAGCAGTTGCTGTTTGTATGTTGGCTGCATATGATAGTAAAGAGTCCTTGGTCACACGATAGGCCCCCATGGTTTTAGCAGTTAAAGATTCAAAACTTGAACAGAGAGAATATATGAAAGTCAACCATTGATCCTTCATAACTGGTAACTCCTTCAAATAAAATAAAGCAATTGAGGGAGCAGGGTAAGTTTCAAACCAGTATCCATTTCTTCAGAAGTTTATAAACAGAAAGGTTAAACATAAGTTTACAAGTACCTGCGTGAAAGGAGCAACTGTTTTCTGTATCTTGGCCGTATTTGATAGCAACAAGTTCTCGGTCTTATGATAGGCCTCAGTAATTTTCGCAGTTAAAGGTTCAAGATGAGAACCGAGGGAAGATATCAAAGGCAGCCATTGATCCTTCGAAACTGGTATCCACTCCTTCAAATAAACAAAGTGACTGAGAGTAAACCACGACTAAAATGGGATTATATAGCAATCAAGAAAATTATTGGTAGTGTATGTTGATTAACTGGGGTATTTGGGGAAGGAGGACCCTAGTAGAGAGGAAAACTGCATAATGAAATAAAATTTTGATCTTTCTCTTATAGACTCGTAGTCAACTACAAAATACTATATTCCTCTTATGATGCTTTCCAATAGAGAAGAACATGGAGCTTCAACTTAGAGTAGAACGAGAGAAGGATCACCGTATATAATTTCCAGTCAAGACTGTCAATGATACTACGAGTGACTTACTGTCTTCAGCATATTGATGCGCATGACACCATTTCTTCCAACTTGTGACAATTTCAAAAATATCTGGGGATAAAAGAAGTGAAAAAGAAAATAAAAATACTTAGATGGTGACAGACTTCAGTATCCCTAGACCATATCTATGACATCATATCATTAAAATTGTTGGTAAGAAAGAAACCTTTGGAAGCAATGCGTCCAAGGCTGGCCTCCAAGAATAATTCCAGCGAGTCACTATTAAGAACTGCAGGACAAAATCAGTTATGGACAGAACATAAAATTCAACATGGCTCTGCAACAAAGCTGCAAATCTGTCTGAATGATTTAAGTTGACTAGCAGCCAGTGATAGAACTGCATTTGATAATCCAGATTCCCGTTTAAAAACCTAAATAATAGTAGACACCAAATAAGTCCAAACCAAATACTCGCTGGTATAATGCGCATTAGCTTTCTTAAATGGTTCAATTTTTAACCATAAACTGAAGACACTCTCCAAACACATAATATCACGCTGTCAACAACTTCACTATACAAAACTAAGACAATTACGGTAGACTACCCTAGATTTGGTATAGTTTCACGCTAGACCTATTGGCCACTACAACACTAAGATCTCAATAATTTCCTGACTTCAGGGATTTCATAGAAGTAGTGCCGGTTCTGCCTTCATTATTTCTTCCTACAAGCTCCACCAAAGAAGATACTCATCGAGTAGAAAGGTAACAGAGTTAGCCAAAGATTCAGGTTGAACCAACCTCTGTCACTTGAGGAGCCTCTTCGGTCATTTGAATTCCAATCTTCTGTTCATTACTAACATTCTGAAGACATAAGGGAAATCAAGCATAGCATATTAGAGCAACCCCATTTCCCTGGACAAATAACATAAGGATTAAGGAATCATAATATCATACTTGGGAGAAATATGAAAAAAAAATTATTCTGTAAACCGTAAACTGAAGATACATGAAAAGTCAAAAGGCCCAGAGTTTTGTAAATGTGACGTTTCCAGGGAAGATGGACAATCGTGTTAAAAGGTCAGCCAAGTGTCATCTTAAGCTTGCTTATTTCTAGGGCTTCATACAAAGTAAAAGACGATATTCAACCAGAAAACATTTGTTCTGTTTCTGTAGACTAAATTTGTCAGCTTCCTGATGAATGTAAGATAACCTACCTTTCTCAGTTCTTGAGTTTCTATTTCTTCTTTTAGTCTGTCACCCTCACCCTCAAGGAAAATTACATATGAATCACGTAAGGATAAGTATTTACAAAGGAGTGAACGCATAAGTAACCTGCTTCTCCACCTCGGCCACATGTGAGTTTGATCCCTTCAGCTCCTCTTCAGCATCAAAGACCCTTTTTACTGATAAAAAACAAAGATGGTTAGGTATTGTAGTCAAGTTATCTCCCATTCAGAACAAGCGGACCCTTTGTTCATGCTCCTTTGAACTCAATAAACATTTGTCTCTTATAGTTAGCTATTTAGGATTCTTAGCTTCTCTATAATTTTAGCTTATAACGATGGAAATTTGACTCACTCATGAAGTTGATAGACATAGGTTGCCTGAATCTCCAATGGCATGATCCTTTACTAGGAATTGAATGGAAACAAAATTTAGCACTCTGCTGTGAGAGAAAAACAAAGTTTACCTGAAAGGGCTTCAATCTTATTCTGTAGGGTTTCGATACTTTGTGATTTCTCTAGAATAATAGTCTCCATCTGTTTAATGCCATCTTCTTTACTTCTCAATTTATTATCGCTTTTCTCGTTTGTGGACTCTTGCATGATACGAAAAGACAAATCAAAATCGCAAACAAACATATAGATGAACCAGAAACAAATAATTGAACAAAAAATTAATGAAATGAGGAACCAGCTGAGAGTGAAGGTAATGATTTAACAAGCATCAACAAAATGCACAAAACATTGTCTTGAATAAACATGGAGGAATATAATATTTCTCAAAGCAGTAATTCAAAGTTCTCATTTTTATTAGATCAAGATTCACAAATCATAAACTAGAAACTAATAACAGAGAGATTATTGTTGTTAGTAAAGACTAAAGAGATGACCTAAAATTGAAACCTAATATGCGATTTCTAAGGATGTGTTTGTAGCACATCACTTGCTTAGAACTTCTGAATAATTCTCCTTTTTAAAAAAAATAAAAGTTGTTTCAATTCTCATACTACATATTAATTGGGTTTGTTTGAAAACTCATTTTCCCAAACGGTGCACGTAAGTCAAGACAAAACAATCTCGAAATTTGTAAAAACCATCTCGAAATTTGTAAAACTATCTCGAAATCCATAAAATCACCTCAGAAGTGTAACTCATTTCTTCCAACGGAGTTCTCAAATACACAATTTTCTAGAGGTAGTATTTCAAAGCAATCTTTATTTTTTCATTACATACATTATAAAATAATGTTTAATCAATGAAAAATTTCTATAAGCTTTTTAAGATAACAATTGAATGAAATTGACTCACATAATCATGTCCAAAAGGTTAGTAATTCAAATATCAATGTTGCTTTTGGATTATTTCACTACTGGCCTCTTGTTGCAAGGAAACATTATAGGAATAATCAGCATATTCTTAAATACAGACACACACACACACACACCAATTCTAGAAATTAAGTACAAAATTATCGTTGTTACTCTCCTCTTTTGATATCAATATTCTTAAATTATCGTTGTTACTCTCCCCTTTTGATATCAATATTAAGTAAAATTCTAGAAATTAAATCATTGTGTCTTGAAGGGAGCATACATGCTAATTCTTAAATGTGATCTGATCAATAGTTGTCAATACTTTTCAAGCATGTATCTTTTTTATTAACCAAGACTAATGCATGATACATTATCATTGTGTAATATGCTGAATCATATTCCTCTATTAAAACAAATCTCCAATCATTTTTCTTGACAAAATTTTCTATAATACTACACTTGTAAGTGTAAATGTTGCAATTGCATTAAATATAATTAGCACATAATCAAGCTCCTTCGTATAGTCTCAAGTGAGAGGAAAGTGAGCAAACCTTTCCGTTTTCGTTTATTCAGAGAACAAGCATTAAAACCACGAGGTTATGAATAATGGGATTGAACCCACAACTTTTTACTTGTAAAAAGACTTTCGTATCACTAGGGTTCAACATCATTGACCAAAAAAACAGAACTTTGAGCCAACAATAGCTATCAGAAACTTGCATACACGTTTGACAAGTTCATGCTCTTGGGAAATCTTTCAGAGCTATATATACACACACACATATAAGCATGGCTCCACATAGAAATAATAAGCTTCTTTGTCTGTGCTGCTTATTATCCAAATCACTTTATTAACCCGACTACTATATATAAGCAAATAGTAACGATCATTAACCCTAATATTAAAACTATATGTATATACAACCACATAGTGAAGAGTTAGTCGCAAGTTTTGTAGTGTAGAGAGAGAGAGAGAGAGAGAGGAGCTCTTATATGGGATCATATAATAATAGATGAAGAAAACAAACTTGGTTTAAGGATGACTTGCCAGAAATATTAAGACCACAAAACTTACATACACGTTTAACAAGTTCATTTCCTTGGGAAATCTTTCAAAGCTGTATGTACATAAGCATGGCATCTATATAGCAATGACGAACTTCATTGTGCTGCCTCTTACGTATACCCAAATCACATTATTAACCTGTCTACATATAAGCAAATCGTATTTATTACTAACCCTAATATTACAACTATATGTACAAGCATGGGCGGACCTACTTGGTCCCCACCGGGTGCAGCCGCACCCCCTGACTTCCAGAAAATTAGGTATATATTAGTACTATGTGATTTATTTTGCATCCACTCATTTGTTAATTTTGAACCCACTGAATTTTTACTCAAATTCTTCTCAAAAGATATTAAGAATAAGTCTCATTTATCTTCTCAAAAAACAGTTTGCACCCCCTGAGTCGGGGTCCTAGGTCCGCCACTGTGTACAAGCACACGGTGAAGACAAGTTTTGTGGAGCAGTGACAGAATGAGGCTCTTATAAGCAGTTGTATGAGAGATAAAGAGAACAAATTTGGCTAAAGGATGACTTGCCAACAATATTAAGATCCTCTAAAGTGGGCAAGTCATCCTTGGCTCAAATCTACTCCCTCCCTCTTCATGCAATCCATTGTGAGCAAACACACACACAAACACACTTACTTCAATGCTCTTATTTATAATGTGTGTTTAGGAATTCGTTGGGAGAAATGAGTTTATGGATTCTAAGAAGAATTAACAGAATCCAAGAAAAATTTAGGGATTTGAAGATGCTTTTTACGGATTTCAAGATTTTTTTTGTCTTAACTTACGTGCATTGTTGGGGAAAAGCTTTCCCAAACATGCATAACAACAACAATCTCAACATGTAACCCTATTTATAAGCCCATGACAACATGTATGTGTGTGTTTGGGAAGTCCGTTGGGAGAAATGAGTTTACAGATTTCGAGGTAATTTGCGGATTACAATATAATTTTATGAATTTCGAGATGGTTTTTACAGATTTCAAGATGGTTTTATTTCGATTTACGTGCACCGTTTAGGAAACAATATTCCCAAACAAACATTATATTATTGGAATATGAACAATGCTTACCTCTAAAATCCTTTTCATGTTTTGGAACCCATTAATGTTTAACCATGTAGGTACACGTGTCGCTTCAAGAATTGAGAACAAACAAAAGAGTTGACTGATTGAGGGGAATAGAATAATATTATTGTTTGTGTTGTGACTTTTGTAAATGAAATCAATGAGAATTTGTACTCATCACAAATATAGTGTCAGATTTTGACTTTGTTTATTGGGTTCCATGCCAATGAAATGTGACCAGACATAGGCTATGCTTGTGTACGTGACATTCCTTGAAATATGTACTATAATACTTTATATATTCTTATTCCTTCAAGTCTTCAACCTTGTCGCTGCCTATAGAAATGAAAAGAATATATTTGTTTTTTTTCTTTCTATTAGTAAGCAATCAACTTATTCAAATAGTCATATCATAATCAGTCCACAAATTGATAGATGAGTCAGTCATGACTCACAAATTGATTCGTTCATCAGTTCGATTGATGAAGACATAATTTTTTTTAGCCAATAAAATGAAAAATAGATTTCTCTCTAATTTTTGAATTCAAACGGTAGAAAAAGTGACTTTTTATAAAAGTTATTTTGGAAAAGGAATTTTGAGTAGAAGTCAAAAGTGAAATGTGATTTATGTTTGGATTAGCGTTAGAAAATTAACTTTTTTTTAAAAGGTGAAACCATTTGGATAAACTTTTGAGAAGTGATTTTTTATGACAAATTACATAAAAGGATATGAATCTCATTAGGTGGGACATATTTATATATTTTATTTTAGCTATTTATGATAATTTTGAGGATAAAGACAATGATAAAAATGTTCCTACTTTACATAAAATAAAAGGTGCTTAAGTTTGTAAATTTCCTTTCATGCCCCTACTTTAAAAAAATCCTCCATTCCTCCCTCTATCTCCATATTTTATACGCAGATGAAGACAACAACGACTGTGATGGCAGCAGCATCCTCAGCCAATCATGGTGACGAATCAAGCATAACGATGGCTTAACTTCTTCCTCATCTTCACTAATCCTTCCCTTATCGTCGAATCAAGCACCCCGCTCCCGCTTCTATTAAAAATGCTGGACCCAATCTGAGGATCTTAGATTGAGATGAACACGTGGTTGAGAGCAAAGGAGGCGGCGAGATCAAAGACATGGCAAAGAGAAAATGGCGAGGTGAGATCGAAGGTATGGTTGAGAGAAAATGAAGCGAAGAAATCGAAGGCCATACTTGGATGACGAGATTGAAAGCATGGTTGAGAGAATGAAGCGAAAAAATCGTAGGCCAATCTTCATTGCTTAACTGCTCGCCGCGTCGTCCCTTAGCTTCTGGCCAGAAGCTCCTTCGCCTGCAGAAACACTTCACCGAAGTGGCTAATTCAAACGTTCCAACTTTGCCCAATCGTGCTTTTGGACTCCAATCGTGCTTTTGAGCTCGCTGGCCACTGCTTCAAACGGTCGCTTTCAAGAGTCTCAATGTTATATCTCTATGTTGAAAAACCACAAGTTTTTAATTATATCTCTCAAGATAATGTTGTTTGATATATATATATATATATATTAGGTTTTTTTTTACTTTCGTCTTTTAAAAAGATTCTTAAGAATTTTTCTTTTAAAGTCTGTGTCTGTGAGCTTATTTCGTTTCTTTTGGATTTTGAATCCACTCAATAATAGTGAAAGAATTCATTATACATATACTTATTATTAAAATGATAAAAATAAATAAGTTGAAGGAAAAGGAACTTAAAAATATCTATTTTTTTCATTCTCTCTTCTGATTATATGATTTTATGATTACTACGTAAAAATTCAATGTTTTTAAAATATAATTAAGTATAAATATATAACTAAAAATTGCAATTATTACTTTTACGCGAATATTTGGTCACGTAACCATGGGATTTTATTTTCTTATCGTGTAACGTCTTCAATCATTTCTATAATTCATGTTGGGTTAGGCTAAAGTATATTTTCAGTCTTTTATATTTG
>JANTPZ010122405.1:0-14842 GCA_025593235.1 Vachellia pachyceras | reverse complement strand
GCATTGTTTGTAATGTTTGCTACTGGGATTCCTCGAATCTCACCCTCCCCCATTAACCATTTCTAGGTACAAGTGCTTCCAAGAGTAAGGAGAAAGTTTATGAAGTTAAAGCAAGGAATTTGTCATGAGCATGGAATGTATATATGTCATGTAATACATCTTATGAGCCCATGCATGTATGGATGTTATATGATAGCTAAGAACTCCTAAATGAATGATCAAATATGGTTCAAAAAGGATTAGGAGTTAGGGTTTCAAAAAGATGAAGTTTGAAAATGATAAGTTTGACTTTTTACCAAAGTGAAGTTGGTCAAATCCCTAACTTTGGCCTGTTTCAAAACAGGGTAAATGAACTCCAATTGAGCTGAAATTTTACAGAAAAATATTTGGAATTGTAAGGTTTAAAAAAACCAAATAACAATGGATTTGGAGTTTTGTACAGAAAGTTATCATGTTCCAAAGATTGAAGAAAATCACTGAAAAACCTGGGAAAATAGAAAAATGACCAAATGAACAGTACTTTTTCACGAATTAAACTGTATCATTTGGGAAAGTAAATGACTCAATGAGTATTATTCCCTTATAAAGGAACTTACAAGCTTCAAGTAGAAACTGGAAGCACTCAATTTCGATTTTTCTACAATTAGTTATGAATTTTCAAAGTTGGCCCAAAATTCTGTGAATAGGGACATGAATAGTAACCTTAAACTTGAAAATTTTATTTTTCACTCTTTGGTTACTCTAAGTCACTAAAGGCCTAAAGGTGCTTCCAAATAGATATTTAATGAAGCTAAAGGTAAAGATTAAGGAGTGTCATAGGTGACTCGCCCAACGCGTTTCAAAACTTCAAATGGCCAAAAATATCGTGTTGCCATCTTGTGGAGAGAGGAGTTGTTGAGCAGATTTGCGCAGAAGGGATGAAGTTTCAGAAACACTCCGATGAATGCAGAGTGCCGGAAATTGGAAGTGAAGGAGATGAAGTTTGAGGTTGCTTCCTGGTAGTTGTCGCGGATGACAAGCTTGATGCCGAGGAGCTCATAGGCACAGCGGAAGATGCGTTCTGGGAGAGGGAGGTTGAAGTCGTGGTCGGATTTGAGGTCCACCTCCATCTCTGTTCCCAGTACCTTGTCACCACCGAGAAAATTCCTCACAAACGACTCCACCATCATCATCGGGTTCGTCGTCACCACCACCTTCCTTTTACATCGATTAAACACCTCGTAACTCTCTGATCTCACATCGTCGGCGTATAACAGAGGAAGAACGGAGAGTGTCTCCTGAAATCCATTAGGTTTATCAAATATGATAAGTGCCACCACTTTGCATCGAAGTGCATCTTCATCGTTAGGTGCAGACGATAGACTTTGATCTGCTACTTGAACAACATTTGTGAAGGCAGAACTCTGCATGTGTTTGTGAAGCGTGGTGATGGCACCACTGCCGCCAAGAGTGCTGCCGTGGAAATTGTGCCCACCGTCTACGGAGGTGAAGGACTGCGCTGGATAGTCAGAAGCCACATGGATTACTTCGGCGTCGGAGGGAAAACCATCTTTGAGCTCCAAACAGAGACTATCACTATCCAACTTGAAACTCCATTTCTTGGTCTCGTTTCGAAACGATCTTATCGGTAACTGATTGGCAACGATGATTATGTTTTCTTGTGGAACAGAGGGGACGATATCGTCTGAAGTCGTACCGGAATCGGCGACGTGGTGGCCTTCGAATTTGGGCTCCATTCCAGGGTGCATCATGTCCTGTAGGATTCGAGTAAGATGAATCTTTGAGTGGAGAAAGATGGATTTGCGTGTTGCTACGTCGCTTTGAGTCGTAGGTCTGGCTGAGGATTCTCCGAAGGCACGTTTCTGTCCAAGGACATCGACACTGCGGTCAAGATTTCCATAGCCGTTACAGAAGGAGAGAGCAGTGAGAAGGGAATCGTTACCACCGGAGCAAAGGATATAGCCGTTAGGCGAGGTCACACAATCAGAATCAGAAGTTACCGCATCGATTGAGAGAACACCAAATGAAGATGGCCTCTCCACATTTCTAGAAAACAGAGAGGAAGCCGCGAAGGACGTTGAGACAGAGCTTGAAAGAGCCGCTGTTGCAAACTCCGTTGAAGACGTGAAGCTTGCTTGCAGTCCAGCAATGGCGGTCACCGTAGGGGAGCCGAGCATTGCCATGATCGAAACCGTACAGAGGAGTGTGAGTTACCGAGACGTATCCCTGGTAGAGCACGAACCGAGGCACCGTTCAATGTGGTTGATCCTATCGGAGGATCAAGTATGCGCATCGAAGGATCGACTCTCTGGCGCCATCGCCAGAGATCGACTCTGATACCAGTTTGGTACAGGCCAAGCAGAAAAGAGAGAAAAACAGAGGACGCAAAAGAGAAAGACAAACTGTATTAATTCCATATCATCTACTACACCCCTGAGCCTACTTATAAAGCTCTCAAGGCCCCAACGTAATAACAGGAAGCAGAAGCACCCAACTGACGTGGCCTCTAACAGATTGAGTTGCCACTTGACTCCATAACAGATCTAACAGACAAGAGCCCAAAACAGAATCCAACCATTACACCAAATGCCACGTAACACTGATCCTATGTAAGGTTTGCACTGTGAGCGAGCGCGCGCGCGCATATCAAGTGTGTGTGAGATAGAGCAGCTTTTGTTCCATGGACATGGAACTTTTTTCCTTGAATATCCTAAAATTGGCCCATGATTCCTGTGAAGAGAGGGTTTCATCGAGGGCTACTTGGGCGGAGAAGATGATGAAGCTGGCGGTGCTGGAGAAAGAAATGACCGGAGACTTGTGGAGTATCGTTTCAGGTAAATTTCCCTCAAGAACCTTTATGTGTGAACTTCACCTTTCTGAAAATCTTTGATTCATTGCATTCGACATTTTGTAAGAGGTATTTCATTCAGAAACCTTGCAGTATGAGTGTTGCCTTTCATAAAGAACACAAATTCACCATATTCAAACCTGTAATGAACTGCAGTTTGGATCTGGCTATTTTGGAGATAATCCTTGTTCGTGCAAAGTATTGTCTCTTTAACATGTGTTTTTTCAATTTGTTAATCCTTTTTCTCATTTTAAAAAAAATTGCAAAGGGTTTTAATGATGTTCTAGCTAGCTAAACATTCTTAACCATCTTCGCCAGTTGAACATCCTTCATTCATCACAACTAGATACTAATTGAGAACATCATCTTTGAGGTCATCTATGTCAATTAGATAAGGTATTGCGTTGTGTTCATATTTGTTTCCACCTTTCTTTATTGGAATAAAAAGTGCAATTGTCTTAAATTATCATAATGTGAACACTGTACTCTTTATCTTTACCATGCAAGATCTCATCTTAGTCTTTCTTTTTCATGAAGTACATATTCTTTCAATTGTTTCATTTTGTAGATGCACACTTCACGATCCTTGACATGTGTATGCACAAGTAGCCTTCTCCCACTAAAGTTGGTTATATGAATCGCATGATGCCTTATGCTACTAAGGCTGGTTACATGAATAGCATGATTCCATTTTTTTCTCATGCATTCTTCATATAATTGTAATTTCGTATTGAAGGGGCTAATTGAAACACATTATGTGTTGACTATGTCGCATTGAAAATGCACATAATCTTAAAAATGTTATGGAAGTTATTTGCAGTGCAGTTTTACATAATAAGTGATTAATTATAAGGTTATTGAGTGAGGAAATACCTTGCTAAATTATTGCTTTTGCGCATAAATCTTCATTGTTTTTTCATGTCATCTTCTCCAAGGCCTTCAAAACAACTTGATTGTGAAGGACTTGAGCTTACTAAAAGTTGCTCTGACCAACTGAAAAAGCGCAAACATCCAAGCATTCTTGCGAAGGCGAATAGCCAATGATGGAGGTACCATCCATGTTCGATACCATATGAAAAAATCTAGTTCACCAGATAAATACAAGTTACTAGTTGTATTCCTGAGTACTATATATGCAATATTAACAAAAGAAATAATTAGTTGCTGAGGATGACTGTTATATAATTGTAATTAGGAATGAGAGAGAAAGAGGAATAAACAAGGAATAGAGAAGAGGTCAGAGGAAGTAGAGAGAGAAGAATAGGGAAGAAGGGAAATAGAGGGAGGGAGTATATGTATTTATATATAGGCTTGGGGAATCCAACGACTAAAACCTTATAACTACTTTTTATTCTGTTGACAAGCTACAGGACCGGTTACTCTGTTATCATTATAACATATCTGTGATATTCTGATCTTCTCATTTTCTTTTATTCTTGGCAAACTTGATCGTCAACACTCTTTTGTATACATCTTTTGATTAATAACAAATGATGGATGGAAGCATTTCCCTAATTTGAGCTCATTGCTGAAGGACAGTATCAGTAAATCTGTTCTATACTAATATCTAGGATTGTTGGTATAACATTTCTATTACTGATACTTCAATTCTTATATGTTTGATATGGTATAGGTCCATATTTAATCACCTGAAATGTTCACTCAACATACTAATCTAAAAACCACAATCAATGCTATATTTGATCATTGATCAAGAGTCCTTAAAATATAAGGAAGGATTCAGGGATATCTTCTTGAATTTTGAAATTTCGGCATCAATTTGAAATAAAATTCCAAACTAAAGTTCAAGAGAAGTTCATGTGACTTGAATTTTTGTTGAGAATAGATTGCTCGTTAAACAATAGTGATATAATATATCTAAAATTTAAATCTATTTAATTAAAAATAGTCATTTTTAAGTTGATTGAGAGAAAATGGAAATTAGAGTGTTGAAGGAGTTTTTAGGGTTTGAGAAACCCGTAGATAAAGTTCTGGCCAGCGTTGAAGATGCTTAATTATGAAAATTTTAGCACAAGCTTTTCAATGTGCGGCTGTAAGACAAGATTGCAAGAAATAGGATGTGATTCATGGAAAATAGCCTTATGCTGTGAAAAGAGAAAGGTCAAAACATGCTGCACAAGATAACTATGTTTTGTAGTGCATGTCTACAAGCAATGATTATCAGTGACATAAAAAATATTCGTGAGCACAAGAGGATTCATGTATATGCGCCTTCTTGAATTGCTCTATTTGGAGGGCTTGGATTGGGATGTTTGAAACCAATTCTTCTCTTAAAGCTAAGAAAGTATACTTCATCAAAAATAGAAAGAAAGAAAGAAAGGATATATATGACAATTTATCACAGCAAGAGGTTTTATTGAATATTGACAACTTAAGCTCAAACGAATTATATGCTTCATTCTCCTTCCATTTAAGCATTTGCACTTATATTAAACTACTGGCATGCAAAACATAGCATTTTCCATTAATCTCAGTCTGAGTTTGAATTTGAGTTTTGGTACATTCCATTGTTTTTTTTTCTTCATGTTCAAGGGCTCCTTTCAGATATTTCCTAACAAGAAAATACAATATCAAAACTTGAAGATCAGATAGTATCTGTATACTTCCAACTCAAGAAAGAAATCAAGGGTTGCAGACATTTAACTTCTCAATCAACATCTCATTGTTCTAAAAAAAATGTCACTGTTATGACTTGCTTTATTTGTTACTGTTTTTCAGTATTACCAAAACTCGAAGCATGTAACTGCAGCCCATAATAAGGCTGTTGGCTATGATGTAATTCCAATCCAGCTTTTTAAATCATGTCCATACCCTAAAATTGTGAGTTGTATGATTGAACTGAGGTCAAACGCTATTTAAGCTATTTGATATTTAATTTACGTTAAAAGAAATGTGATAGTGCTCTTCTGTAGCTACTCTTGTATATCATGTCCTGTAGGTAGGACAGAATTTGTGACCACTCACTTGCAGGAAACTTTAATATCGTTATGTTACTAGGTCATTGATTTATACATTAGACACAAAAAAATTAGTTGTATAGGATATTTTCTGATATTCTTGAATGTTCAATTCAACATTTACTGTTTCATATCTCAAACCAAGTGTGACCAATCAGATTTCCCCAACTTAAAAAAAAAATCATATTAGAAGCATTTAATTAATTAAAATGTATTAACGTGACTCACCCTATTTAAGGTGAATTTCACTCAAGAAGCTTTTAGTGTGAACTTCACCTTTCCGAAAATCCTTGATTCATTGCATTCAATATTTTGTAAGGATGATTTCACTCAAAAACCAAGTAGGCGTTTCACTATAATCAAGCTTGTATTTAACTGGGATTTGGATTAGGCTGTTTTGGAGATAGTCCTTATTCACACAAGGTATCGTATAGTTCTCTTTAACATGTGCCTTTTCAATTTACTGATAGTCTGTCTTACTGAAAAAATCACGCAAATTCTTTTAATGATGTTCTAGCTAGCAAAACAAACATTATATCCATCTTCACTAGTCAATTCATTGCAATTATGCAGTAGTTGAGAACCAAATCCTTGAGATCATCCATATCAATCGGATTCTAATTCTTAATGTGTGATGTGTATTAATGTTATTCGAGTCTTAATATAGTTAATTGTTGTTCTGTTATGACAAAAGATTACCTTTTGAGAATGTGGAGTTGAAAATCAAAAGGAAAGTTGTTCTTGCATGGTTAAAAGCTTCGTGGAAATTTTGCTTTTGAATTCTATGTCTACTTGTTTGGAAACATCAAACACTAGAATTTTAATATTTTTTGTAGATATATGATGATTTAAACGTACTTTTATATGTATAGATCTACATATTTTTCTATGCCCGGGGTACATTTGAAAATGATATGCATTACTTTGCCCTAACACAATGTGTGATACTTTTAACTATTTCTCCCTTTTACCTACAGCTATACCATGGGTTAAAAGTTTATATACTACAACTTTTTAACCATTTCTCCTTAATACTCTGATTTATATAAAGGATGCATATACTGTTGTGGGGGTCATCTTTTAGGGCGTATGATTGAGCGTATGATACTAAAGATGAAGCTGCCACACTATGAGGGTATACTTTAAACATGAAAAAGTAATTTTAATTTTTTTTTTATATTCATGGATTCAATGTTTGTGATCTCAAATCATGTGTGAGCAATCAAATTTCACCAACTTAAAATTTTTATACTATAAGCATTTAATTAAAATATATTATCGTTTATGACATTAAATTTAAGCAGTTGTGAAGAAACTTAACTCACCCTATTTAAGGTGAATTTTTCTTCAAGAACCTTTTAGTGTGAGGTTCACCTTTCTAGAAACCTTTAATTCTCAAATAATGTATGGAAGGTTTCACTCAAAAATCAAGCAGCGCTAACGTCACCTTTCATAAAAAACAATAATTCACCATATTCAACCTTACATAAAAAGCACTAGTTCACCATATTCAACCTCATAACCAGATTTTGAATTTACCTATTTTGGAGATAATCCTGATTCTTGCAAGGTATTGTATGGTTCTTCTTGAGATGCATTTTTTCAATCTGTTGATCCTCCTATTGAAAAAAATATTGTAAATGGTTTTAATGATGCTCTAGCTAAATATTTACCATCTTCACCGGTTCAAAAAACGGTAGTTCATCACAATCAAACACTAGTTGTGAATCAAATCTTCAACATCATCCATGTCAATTATTCAAGGTATTAGTGTCTTTATTTGTTGCCACTTTTCTTTAGTGGAAAGTTTACAATTGTATATCTCGAATTATCATGATATGAACACTGGGCTCCTTTGTTTTACCATTTAAGATCTCATCCTCCTCCCACTTTTCTTTCATGAAGTACATATTCGTTCAGTTGTTTCATTTGTAGCTGTACATTGTTTTTTACAATAGCAAACTTTTAGTCAGAGGATCATAAAAAGCTTCAGTGAAGGTTTTATGATTTGTTTCACCTTGTGCCTAGCGAGCAAGAACAATTCAGTATAAGCTAGCTAGTAGGTAGAAGTAGCTGCTTTTTGGTCTTTAGCTTTTGTTTTGAACCTTTGGATTTTGTTTTTTTTTTTCATGTTCAAAGTGGTTTGCATGTTCTATGAGAACAGTCTCAAGGGTCCAGCAAGCTATCATGGGAAAAGAGGTTAATGGTAGTAAATTTCTTTATATGATGAATTGTTCTATCGGTTACTCAAAATATTGAGTAAAGAAAGAAAACTCAGGGATTTTTGACAATTTGTTTATGCATTTTGAAATGGGAGAGATTATATTCATCATAATTATATTTCTATTTGTACAATTTAGCCGTTCACTTATTGGTCAGCAATTATATGGTAACATTTGTATTTGTAAATGGAAATGTGGAAAGAAATTTTCTTTCATTTTCCTTCTCTTGCTATGAAATCATGCAAAAGCACGATGCTTCCTTTGACCGTCTTTCCTTCATTTCATATGCTCTATTGTAACCATTCCAAAGGGATATAAATATTTACAGTTACTTATATATTTTAATATGTGTTTGGTATGTTTGAGTGAATATGATCAGAATAAACAGCTATGGAATCTACGTGAAAGGCTTCTATTTTATGCAAGGACATTCAGAGCAAGTATTTATTTTACTTTTGTATCATTGTTGTCATTTTTCTAAGTCACAGATACTATCAAATTTCACCATGATATCTTCCTTTCTTTCTTGTAAGGACATTGAGTGAAAATTTTTCATTCCTGTCAAGGAGGAATTACACCATAGAATTGCTCGTCTTAATCTCCCTTCTCAGATTCTTTGTTGAGTTTTAAACACTTAGCTTTTAGTACTGAAGTTGTTTTGTTATTTGTTGTTGTTATTTTGCCTTGTTTGTAAAATGTCTTGTTCATTATGTGTATTTATCATTACTTATTTTGTATGTTGAGCCAAATACTAGCAAAATTTTCCTTTCACATCATTCTGCTTCCTAACAGTGAAGTGAGAAATTTTTATGTCTTCCATTTTTTCCACTTGTTAATGTGAAAAAGAGGGGGATCTAGACATAATTTCACTATACTGGCAAAAATACATAGTTTCACTATAGGCACATATAGAATTTCAAGTTACTTATTCCTTACAAACATGTCCTCTTATAACCACAAAACATGAATATCCAACCCTACCTGAAATACAAAACATGAAGTGCACTCATTTTTAAAAATATTAATGGCCTCCATTACTAACACACATGGAGTTTTGGATAGGCAACAGATCAGTCTTATTCCTTCATATGTGATTCCAAGCCAGAATATGCATCTAGGAGTATTTGCAACTGCATAATATGCAGTCATGACCAGTACTATGCTTGTGGTCTATTGCAAACAAAGGTTAGGTTTGTGTACATCTTGATTTGTGCTGCACAAATCATTAGCATATATAATTTAGCATTTCTTGAACAAATATCTAGAATTAATGAAAAATAACATTCATGTTGGAATGAGGTTCAAAATGAGATTAGATTTCAAAGAGAGGAATTGCTTGAAATATGATATCCTTTGAAGTTGTTATATGATTAAAGGGTGTCATGTTTCATTCAAAAATTGTGCTATAATCTTGTATACTTCTTTTGGCCAGTTTCTTTGGTACCATTTCTGGGATCGGGGATTTCTCTCCAGAGTGGCCAGACTTGAAATGGAGATCTTTGTAGGTCTGACGTTTTTCGTTATTACGTGTACATTGTTTCTTCTGTCATTTGTGTTATCTGCATTTTAAACATATATGATGTTTTCCAATATTAGGTTTGGTGGGATGAGCCTGCAATGATTTTAAGGCCAGAGAGGGTTTGCCCATGGGAAATACAACCGGTTGTAGCTTAACGTTGTCAATGTTTCTGATATAATAACAGCTAAGAGCAAAAGGTTCAAGCCCTTACGTTTTCCAACTTCTATTAAGAGAGACTTCAACCCATATTACCTTCATATGAATTTAAAAATCTATTTGTCGAGAACTAGAGAGCCAACAAGATTATGAATTTAATTTTGGGCAGAATTGACTTCCAACTCGCATGCTTCTTCACTGGTAAACTCTTATCATATCTCCAGAATGTGAGAGCATGGAAAATGGCCAGCTTCTACACCTTTGAATAAATCCTCTCAAGTCTTATTTTTAAACCTGGAAAGTATAAAGCTGGCTATATGATACCTCAAGTTTTTCCATCTGAACATGAAAAATGAAAAGGCCAGTGCATAAGCACTATCAAGCTTTTTGTAAATGGTTTTGCCTTGTTTTAGATAGGCTTTACTAAGTTCCTTTACTGCCAATTCATTGGCAAACTGGAGGGATAAGGACTGTGCTATGTACTTGGTTGTTTCTCTAGCATCCGTCAAGGCTGGATTTACTTATGTCCCAACAAATTTATTTATATCAAGTTTTTTTTAATGTCATTTTTCTAGAACTGCAGAGTTATGATGTTCATGGGCATTCTATGCTTAAGGAATTGAAGGTGTACTCAACAGGTTTACTATATTGTGAAGTGGTTCTTTTATAATCTGCACCATCCATTTTAAAATTTCTGCATAAATTAAGTTCATTTTATTTTACTTTGATGGTGTCTAACTGCTAAATTCTATAACCAATTTTATGCCAGGAGTTGCATGTATTGGGAGATTTGGGAGTCTGCTGCCCCTTAAATTTTCCCAACTTCTCAAATGTTTTTTCCCTAGTTTCCTTTGATTTCAGCAATTATTTAGTATCTTTCTTTATTAAACATTATTCAGCATCTTTGACTTCAGATAAACACTTTTGCTTGTCACTTTGTAATGATTTAGAAGCATTTGCCAATTTCAATTTGTGCATTCTAGCTATTCTCCTCGTTTTTGTTTGCTTGTCTTCTTTAATTTTTTTAGGAAATCATAATGAAATATATCGTAGTGGTTTAGTCTTGTTGAGCTATTCTATGTGCATGCAATAATACTCCTAAGATATCTCTCACTAATACATGTCATTTTCTTTATTTATCTGGCTTTAAAGTGCCAGGACTGTTGCCTTGATAACATTTTTATTTCTTTGCTTCTCAAATTCCCCCCCCCCCCATTTTCTGTGCTTTTAACTTCAAGCCTCAAGTAACTGAATTATGTGTCTTATTTTTCTCCGATGGAGTTGGAATCTGTTATGACCCAAGAAATATAAAAGACAGATTTGCCCACATAGTTATAATTAAAAGCTAAGACTATTGGAAATTGCACTATAGTCATTGTACTTTTTAGTTAATGAAATGTTCATTTTTTATCATATTATTTGAATGTTTTGTTATAATAAATTGTCCTTAGATAAATTATATTGATTATCCTAAATGTCCATGGTTGTTCATCTAAGTGGGTTATGACTTTGAAATATATGGAAATACTAATGAAAGTCATAAATACTTGTAAGAGTACAAGATGTTGAATCGTTCCGCTATGAAATAGCTCCATAGATTCGTATCATAAACTTATTTCACAAATAGCTACGCCAGTGTGCCTCTTGACTTGAAATCATCATAGATTCCTACACGAGAGTTGATCAACTTTAATTTAGTCAAAAGTCACTTTTGATTTAGTGATGATAAAGATCATATTCGGTTTGGTGAAGGAATAACACTCTCCACCCAAAAGGCCAAGCCACAATTTTTATAAAATGTTCTATGCCTCTTGCTAGACTGAAGGGAAGATTTATAAAACCCAAAAGGTATCTCTCACAATCCTCAACCTATAGACTTTGACCATAGTCATACTACAACTACCCTATTTCCTAACTGCCCACTTGAATTGGTGGTGGAAATTGTTTTTTCAATGTAATTTACATTCTAAGAGTAAGTTTGAAGACTTTTGTTTTGATTTGCATGAACGTACTTTTATAATGTCATAATAAATAATCCTAATTCTTTCTTCCAAATGGTAAGTCAGTGCTGACCACAAAAAAGTATCTTCCCCTTTCAAACTAAGCTTCCAAAAGTTGTTTCAGCAAAATCTTATTTTATAAATAATTAGTTTACATATACTAGCAAATGAAGTTTGTGATATAGAAGCAACTGAAGCTTTCACAAAATGCCCCATTTTGTTGTCAACTTCTGATGGTTATGTTACATGACAAGTTCTTTTCCTCACTTCTTTTGTATATAAATATCTTTTGCAGATTGGGATCAATCCCATGACTTTTATATATAAATATCTTTTCCTCACTTCCAAAAAAGCTACTCACGTACTCCCAGATTGACTAAGTTTTGTCTGATTTATATGTTGTTTGCATTTTTTTTTTTTGGAATTTACTATGTTTCTTATTTGTTATTTCATTGTTCTTGTTTCTGGTGACCATAGTTTGCTACTGACTACCCAACACAGATCAAATTGCAAAATTTCAGGGATGGTCCCAATCAGTCTGCAGGTTTTCAAACAAAAATGTGAGATTGATCATGTCGCTAGTGCGAAAACGAAACCAAGTGAGCCTGGTCTTTCTATGTGCTTTTAAAGAGGATGTATTTAGAAAGGCTAAATTTCTTTGGTTTTAGTCAGGTGGCTAGAAGAAATTTATATATTGGACCGGAAGGAGTATACATCCAACATGACAAAATAGAAGAAGCAAACTTTAAAAATTTTCTTTTGAGATTCATGAATATTCAAATTTAATATTTATTGTTTCAAATCTCAAACTAAAGTCATGAGCAATAAGATTTCACTAACTTATAAGTAGTATCGGACCACTCACTTACCAGAAGCTTTTATACTACTAGACTACAAAGTCATTGATGATTTTACTTAAGAAAAACTAATTCTATAAGATTTTTTTTTACATGCATGAATGTTCAATTTAACATTTATTGTTTCAAATCTCAAATCAAGTTAGAGCAATCAGATTTTACTAACTTAAAATTTTATAATTTAAGCTCTTAATTAAGAAGTATTAACATTTATAATATTAAATTTAGACAGTCGAGGTGAAATTTGACTCACCCTATTTAATGTCAATTTCACTCGAGAGTCCAAACCTAAATATGAGCTTCATATTTATTAAAACCCTTAATTCTTCACATTCAATAACATGTAAGGAAGATTTCACTCAAAAAAATCAAACAACGTGTGTATTGCTTTTCATAAGGAAAACATTAATCACCGTATCCAAGCTTATAACTAGGGTTTGAATTTGGTTATTTTGGAGATAATCCTTACTTAAAGTAATCATACCGTTCTCTTTTAACATGCATTTTTTTTTATTCATTGATCCTCTTTCTAATGGAAAAATAAATCGTGCAAATGGTTTTGATGATGTTCCAGGTAAATAGACATTTTGTACACTCGTCCAAAAAACGTTAATTTATTGTAATTAAACACTAGATGAGAACTCACTAATCTTCAAGATCATCCATATTGATCACAAAGGCATTGTCAAAAAAAACTCTAATTCATTTTTTATTACATTGTGTGTTCTTTTGCAAGGAACACGTGGTGGCCATTGGCCAATGGTGTCACCATGTGTCATTTTGAATTTTTTAAAATAAAAATAAAAGTAATTGACTAACAATGGAATTTTATGTTACTAATTAAAGAAGGGATTTCGTCACTAATCTTGGAGGATAGCCTATTCCAAGAGAAATATTTACATATGATAGAAGTGTTACATCTATATTTTATCAAATGAAAATGTTTTATGTATCTCTTATTGTGGATCTTATATACCATAAATTTCTCATGATTATTTTTCTTTTTTCTTAATAAAAAAGGAAATAATTATTGCTCCTTTATAATAAATATATATATTACAATGGGTTATGGGAAAAGAGATAATTAGAGTAAATTTATGGGATATGAGATCCATATTGACATTTGGAACATGTTCATTGGACAGAGTGTAAATGATATGTCACTCTGGAAGTACATAAATATTTCTGCTATTCCAATGTTGTGATGGATTCACCATGAAAATTCTGTTGCTAATTAATGACATAATTTTGGCCACTAATTAACGATGGAGTTCAAATTCTGTTGCTAAACTGATTTGTTACAGGATTTGTCACCCAATTCAATCTCTATAATCCTTTTTTTAGTGAGTGGATGAGAAGGAATTTAGTTTATTTCCCCTGTATTTAATCTGAATTCATCCCAATGCACACCTTCGTCCTTTTCCCTGTATTTAAAAATTCTCGTATTATTCTAAATTATATACAGTTGTGGTTTGCAAGTTTTCTTGGTGAGAGGGAGAGCTTTTTTTTTTTTACAATAGCTTTGAGAAGGTATATTTTTTTAAAAAAATTAGATAATATTAAACAAGTTTTTTTGTTAATTTCTGTTTATTTAGTTTATTTTCATATATATATGTATTAAAATTATTTAATAATGTTGGATAATGTATAATTTATTTTCCTTTCATTTTATTAAATTTCAAAAAATTATTCACTTTTTATTTCTTTCATCGAAAAAACATTTTTATTTACATTATTTAATAAGTTTAATTTTAATATTAATTTTCATCGTAGCATTTAATTTCATATTAAAAATGATATATTCTGATAAGAAATTATTATGTGCATTAAGTGTACCACATCATTTATGCGTTAATCAGAAAGCTTGAGGTGCCTTGATGTAGGCTTCATTTCCCTCGTACTTTTGTGTACCAACTTTTCTTTTCATCTATTCAAAATCTAAACTCTCCCTGTAGCCAAACAAATAAACTTTGGATATATAAACACATTACAATCAAATATGTAACTAACATGTAGCAGAATATCAAAATCTTAACAGAACATGTGAGCTCTACATACCACATATTGGTCCTGGTCATCCCCAATCCGATGGGTGTCAGCTACCTCATGTTAGTTGCCCCACAAACTGCTGTGGACTCTTTTCAAATGTTTTTTTCCGTCTTTCTGTATATCATTAGATTATATATAAAATGGATGAAATTTTGAGATCCTATAGACAAAAATAGTTCAGTTTTTAAATTTTTATGATTTTTCAAGTAATGC
>JANTPZ010122401.1:0-14494 GCA_025593235.1 Vachellia pachyceras | reverse complement strand
GCTGATGACTGGCTATTTAATTTTCATTTATTGTTTTGCAGATTCGTCCGTTGTGGAGGCATTACTTCCAGAATACTCAGGGCCTTATATTTGTTGTGGACAGTAATGACAGAGACAGAGTTGTTGAAGCAAGAGATGAGTTGCACAGAATGCTGAATGAGGTACCTTTGTCAGCGTTTATTTTTATCTACTGTGATGCGATTTCATGTGGTTAATACATGTTAGGATCAAGCGCTTACCACTAGGCCAAAAGCTATAACTCTTAGTCAGGGCGCAACTCTATTTCCTTAACCCACAGTAGAGCAGACACCCAAGCGCCATGGTTCGACTATGACTTGGCCCCTCGGGCCTCCGCCATGAGACAATTGATGCCACATCTTGGCCAACAATCTTCCCCTCAGCAATTGTCCTGCTGGGAATCGAACCCATAACCTTGGCTCTGATACCAATTGTTAGGATCAAGCGCTTACCACTAGGCCAAAAGCTATAGCTCTTAGTCAGGGCGCAACTCTATTTCCTTAACCCACAGTAGAGCAGACACCCAAGCACCATGGTTCGACTATGACTTGGCCCCTCGGGCCTCTGCCATGGGACAATTGATGCCACACCTTGGCCAACAATACATTAGTCTAGCGATTGATGTTAAACGCTTGCTCTATGAGTGGTTTTTCTGTTGATTATGGGGGAAGTTGAAAATGTTTTATTTTCTTCAATCATCTTTCAGGATGAACTCAGAGAGGCAGTATTGCTTGTATTTGCTAACAAACAAGATCTTCCCAATGCAATGAATGCTGCTGAGATCACTGATAAGCTTGGTCTCCACTCTCTCAGGCAGCGCCACTGGTAAATTATCTGATAACCTTGTTGTCATTTAGCATTGATAGGATTAGCGATCCTGATGACGACTGGATTGCTTTATGGTCTTCCCAGGTATATTCAGAGCACCTGTGCAACTTCTGGGGAAGGTCTTTACGAGGGTTTGGATTGGCTTTCCAACAATATAGCCAACAAGGTAGCTATTGGTTCTTACCTCTGCATTATTGATTGTAAACAATGCTTAATTATGGGTGGAGATTTGGATATTTTGTTAGTTTTGAATGGTGGCAAAGTTCATGTTGCATGCCTTACGGTTGAATGTGATCTTTTAGAACTGAATAGCATTTAAATTACTTTCCTTTCCCCACTCAGTATCTATTCCGAATTTCCATTCGGCGATTCTTACATGATTTTTTCATTACAGGCTTGATGCTCTTTTGGAATCTTATTGTGGGAGTAATTCTGGATGCAGGGGTGAATATTATCTAGTTTTTTTGTCCTTTTTCTATATAAAGAAAAAAGAATCTTTTTGAGAGATAAATTGGTTGTGTTTATCTTCTGTGATGTAGCAGGATTATGTGGCTAAAGCTGTTGTAGAAATTTGCTTTTATGATGGGGGATATGTAATGCCTGAGAAACTTTGGGTTTGGTTGCAATGTTTGTAACTGTCATGAAAGCTTTATTTTATTTTATTTTTTTTCCCCGACAAAACGCCCTCCGGCCTTTCGCAAAATTTTGGACCAAGCCCAACTTTCCAGATCAAAAGGTCCAGATTTGGATTCTTTGCAGTGAGTTTTGTGCGCTAAACAGTGATATTTTTCAGTCATGTAACATTTATCTTTTTATTCTTTTTTGGGTGGCACTTGATCACTGCACTTAGAGTTCCCTTCCCGTAGGGGATCAAATTTCTGTTAAGAGATGTTATTTAATGTTGATAGTTTCAAACAGTGTTCTTTTTAAGCATAAACATCCCTTTAATGGAGGTATTTATGTTTAAAACATTTATAAGCACTAAATGGTGATACATCTCCCACAAGGATTCGAACTTTAATTGGTTATGATGTGAGGGAATAACTTTTATTAAAGTTAACAATGTTGGTATGTTAAAGGGTATTTTTTTTCAATATAATGATAGTTGTGTTTACTAAAAAAGGTTTTTTTTTTCTTAATAAGCTCGTTTGAGAATGCGGTAGAGAAGCATTTTTACGTAAGTTAAGGTAAATATTTGAAGGAAATTATTTAATTTTACAGAAAAATTTATTAAACATATATTTAGACTCTACAAATGTTGAACAAAAAAGACTGATAAGTACAATGTTTGAGAGTGTAACTAAACAATAAAAAGGGTTATCCTCCTCTCACTCCTCCCGTGCATCTCTACAAATATGTAACAAAAATGTTCCATATCTGTCTGTCGGAGAGAGAACACACATCAACAATCATATATCTTGAATAAGAATTTAATTAATTTTATAGACCAATCATATTTTTAAAAGTATATTTTCTTCATTTTTTCTTATCTTTATTCTCATTTCATTTAATTCCTTCCAAAAAAAACCTTTTAACATATCAAACTCATTAGGATTGCCCATAGCATCATATAAGTATTTAATCCGGAAAAAATTTGTCTGTAACTACCATTTGAGTGTTTTCTCTTTTAGAAATCCGATTAAAAATTAAAGACCTATGATAAATTAGCAAATAATTTAGTGCCCTTCCGTGGATAGAAAAAAATTTTCTAAATTGCATAACCTTTGACCAGATAAAGTTACTACCATCACTCGCATCTCTGTCATATAAAATTAACTTCAGGTCAGAAGAAATAAAATATTGAAATAGTATTTATGTAATGTTAAATTCCTTTGAGAATGTTCGGTGACACTATGCTTTTTTTTTAGATTTATTGTAAGATCCTAAGGAAGGAATTTATTTATGAAAATGTCCTAAGAGGTTGTCAATGACAAGTCGAGGAGCACCATTGACAAGTGGAGCAACTATCATTGACAACTCTTGGAACCTTTTAATAAATAACTTCCTTTCTTAGAACCTTACAATAAATCTCCCTATTTTTTTACTTTTGTATATTCTTTGCTTAATCCATTAGTTTTGCCTTTAACTACAGATAGGAATATAAAATTATGAAAGGAAAGAGATTTTTTAACGTAATAAAATTAAATCTTGGATAAAAAAATAGTGTGCTGATTGTGCACGTGGAGGCAACCTTGTAAACAAATATTCTTAACGTTGTTGTGAAATTTAGAGAACTCTATAATTATTGGCCATCCTTAATTTTGAAACTAATATTCGATGCAGATCTTTCTGTAAAAAATGGTATAATTTAATAATAATTTTTATAAACATATCTTCAATTTCTTTTTCTTTCAACTTGCATAGTGTCTGATAATATTTTTTTTCAGAAATTTGAACTGATTTTTTAATTGAACTAATAAGTTATTTACGTTTTTGAAAAACACAATGGTTAAATAAAAAAGAAGTATTATACTATAAATATTAGTAGAAATATTATGCTGTAAATATTAGTATTAATGAACACTTAAAGATACTGCGTTCTTTTCTTCTTTAATCCCCCCTTTTGCCACCATTTCATTTATTTACTCCTTTTTTCTCCTCTAAGCTTGTTTCACCTTTCAACATTTTATATAATGTCATTACTATATATCCTCTTCTTTTAATTTTTTTTATCAAACACATGTATCCTCCTACTAAAATAATCATGTTTAAGGTATTATTAAATATTAAATGTGAGCACATCTCGCAATTGAAATTTGGATTGATAACCTTAATTTCACTAAATCATCTTATTTTGTTCCCTCTTTTCATTTTTTTATTTGGAACAGACATCTAGGATTTCATTTTAAGTCATGTTTTGTGTAATGAAGTGAAATAAAGCGATTAATTCGCTCAATATTTTAGGTTTTTAACATAAATAATATTTTAACACAAAATTACAACAAAAAATATCATTAAAATTTAAAATCCATCTACATAGATATTTTAAACTAAATATTACATTTCATGAAAAAAAACTAAATATTACGTATTACAATTTCTCTAGAGGGGGAAACACTCTTATTTTTAAGGGATGCACATCACTATTTAACTAATGAAATTGACTATTTCAATATTTATTGCATAATATTACTATATAGTATATAACTTCAATCTATTTTTTATTGAAACTCTTTTTTTATGTCTCAAATCCACTGGCATCTCAATCTCAACCGTCCATTTTCACTTTACGGCTAGCGTGCTATATTGAGTTTGAGCATTAAACCTAGCACATCATTATTAAACTTAATATATATTTTGTTCCTCTTTCGATTTCCCACATGCTCTGAATTATTATTCAATAAGATTCAAATCTATCCGTATCAAATAAATTATATCGCCACGAGGATTAGTGAACTATTTTTTTAAACCATGCAACATGATAGACATGACAAAGTGCAGTTTGGAATTTCATTTAGGGTGAATTTAACATGCATTTACTGGCCATACGAGGTTTATATAAACACGGGCAAGGCCACCATTGTAGCAATCAAAATTTCTTTCTTCTATTTCCTCAAGTTTTCCTCTGTCTACACAAACTTCTTCAACGAAGTTCCACCTTCAAGAAACTCTGATACTTCAAAAACAAAGCTTTGTTCAAGTCATAGATTGTGTCTTGTATTCAAATCAGAATCAGTGTTTCATAAAATGGCTGATGAAGAACCAACAAAGGAGGTGATGATTTCAGGAGCAGGTACGACGAAGCCAAACAAAGAGAGCTTAAAGAATGCTTATGTGACATTTTTGGCTGGTAATGGCGATTATGTAAAAGGTGTGGTAGGCTTGGCTAAGGGTTTGCGTAAAGTGAGAAGTTCATATCCTTTAGTAGTTGCTACTTTACCTGATGTTCCTGAGGAGCATCTTCAGATTTTGAGGTCTCAGGGATGCATTGTTCGTGAGATTGAACCAATCTATCCTCCTCCAAATCAAACTCAATTCGCCATGGCTTATTATGTCATAAACTATTCCAAGCTTCGTATTTGGAATGTAAGTACCAAACACCTTAGCCTTCGTCTTCGATTTTTGTTGGGTCATTTTCTATTTGTTTAATATATCATAGATTTGGTTGATCTCATGTTGTGCTATTCTTTCGACAAAACTCCCTACAAAATTATAGTTGCTATGAGTAAACCAAATCTTGCTTGATCATGCGTGTTATGAACACAAATTTAAATAGAGGGATCAATTTTGAAAGATTAGCTTATGGGGAGGGTTAGAATCCCTTGAACTCATATATCATTCTTAAACCTGTGGGACTTATAACAATGCATCCCTTTCAAGAGCCGATATCTCTGGCAGGCTTCACATCACAACACTTCACTTAACTTTTTACTGATCAGAATCTTTCATGATTAATCCTCTTTGTGAACATCAGGCTCTCAATAAAAGCACTTTTGTCATGAACATAAGTCTGAAGAGAAAGTCAAATCCCAAAAGACTATCCTATAGAGAGAGTCTCTTGGACTTATAAATCTATCACACTTTAAGCCTCCTGACGTGAGACTTATAATTAACAGTGTGTGTGTGCAGTTGGAGGGGTACAAGAAGATGATATATTTGGATGCAGACATACAAGTATACGACAACATAGACCATTTGTTCGACACAGAGGATGGATACTTGTACGCAGTGATGGACTGCTTCTGTGAGATAACATGGAGCCACTCCACACAGTACAAGGTTGGATATTGCCAACAATGTCCGGATAAGGTTGCTTGGCCTGCACACATGGGGTGTCCTCCGCCTCCATTGTATTTCAATGCTGGCATGTTTGTGTTTGAACCAAACCCAGTTACCTATCACAGCCTTCTTCACACTGTACAACTCACCCCTCCCACTCTTTTTGCTGAACAAGTAAGTTTTTCTTATTCAGATCCAATACGATCAAAAGATAAATGAAGGTAATGCATTTAGAGACAGATAGCAAAAAAATGGATCCGGAAGTCATATACCTGATCATGAGATGTAGATCCTATATACATAACCACATCCTTTTATATATGTTCATCTCTATTTAAATATATTCTATTTTGTAGCATAATGAGACTATAAGATCAATGTAACTGATCTCACTTAATAGGATAAGACTTGTTATTCTTATTGTTGTAAACTCTGTTGTAAGGATCACAGCAGAAGTTTTCAATTCTATTTTGTGGAAGAAAATGAAAAATAGTTTTACGTCTTAACGTTTTACTAACTGAAGGAGACCAAAATTTTGACTAAAATTTCTGGAATGATGGCATAATAGGATTTTCTGAATATGTTCTTCCAAGAGCGATACAAGCCTCTACCTTTGGAATACAACCTGGTTATGACTATGTTATGGTACCACCCAGAGAATGTGGACCTTCAAAAGGTTAAGGTGGCCCACTATTGTGCAATCGTAAGTGACATGCCAGAATTTTTATTTCATAAAAATGAACATGAAAGCCGATTAAAAAATTACTTGTAAACCTCCATTTTCTGTGTGTAAATAGGGCTCAAAACCATGGAGGTACACTGGCAAGGAAGCAAACATGGACAGGGAAGACATAAAGGTATTAGTAGCAAAATGGTGGGACATTTACAATGATGAATCCCTAGATTTTAAGGCCCAAGACTTACAGGTTGTGGCTGAGGAGGAGACTTCATCAAGATCATCAATTATGGCTTCTTTATCTGAGACCTCAATCTCTTTGGTTCCTGCCCCTCCTGCTGCTTGAGAAGAAACAATAAATAAAGTTGTTGTAGGGCCATTAATTGCTATCTTCTATTTCTTTTTCTTCCTTTTAACTTTTGGAGGTAGCTGGGTTTTGAGCTTTGACAAAGATATAATTAGAAATGTGGAGGTTTGCTAAGGCCCTTGACGGGTTGATTGATTTAGATGCACAGTGTGCGATGATGTGCTTTGTCTTGTTCTTCTTATGTTGGAAACCATAAGCCTTTTACTGGCATAAAATAAAAGAAATGTAAAGGTTACTGTTGGTATATGTTATTTAAATCGGTGCATTACTACTACTAAGCTAAATATTTAAAAATTTTTACTACTAATTATATTACCCTCGTATCCTTAATATATAATATATTTAACTAATTTAATTAAATTAAATATTTAAGTTAATTATAATAAATATAACATGTTTTTCTTATTAATCTTTATTTAACATGGTGTTTGACTTCAACCATTGTTATAAAAGAAGGATCCCACTTTTTATTGACACATGATGTTCACTCCATGATTGATGCCTTCACATTATGTACACTTCAATTTATATGATATTTTGATGTTATCAGTTGACTGGATCTTAAATTGACGTAGATAATGCTTATCTACCCACACATTGGGCAGGGGAGTACAAACTAGTTATTACAAAGATATCTATCACCTTTTTGAGGGGTTACTAATAGAGGATAGTTTGGAAGGAAAATGGCAAGAACAAGACTAATTCTTCAATTAGATTCTACATTTAATTTAATGATAGGAGGATACTACAAATGCTGGAATATATCTTATACACACCTGCAAACCTCCTTTAATCATTTCAATTTTACGGGCTCACAAAACACAAGTGTGAGTTCGAATCCCGCTGTCGATGTGATGACTTTATTAGTGGACGATATATAAGTACCTCTGTAAAGACTCTCTGAGCTTAGAGGCATGCTCTGACCCTAGTGAACCCTTAGGACCTAACTCACTTAAACTTTTTCTTGTACAAAAAAAAACTTTCTGCTATATTCTGTTCGAGTATTATTTATAAAAGATAAGAGAGATGCTAAGCTCATGAATCAAGGCAATACATTGCTGTACCGAAAATTGAAATTATAGATATCCGGTATCTTGTGCTTATGCATCCTAGATACTAAAGAAAGAACATACCAAGTGCTAAACACCTCCTATATGTGCAATCAGCTCAAAGCACAATGAAGAGCACTTAACTCACTGGTGATGCTAACGTGAGGCATCCCATCTGTTGCAAGAAGCATAACAAACAACAAATAAGTATATAATTGAAAGCTAGAGAATGGAAAATCAAATTTTTCACATACCCAATTCTCAGTAATACCTCCCCAGGAAAACTTTCAAGTCTTGAAATTCTTTCAAGCAGCTTTCCATGCCAGTATCAGAAACAGCTTCAGCAAGATACCGCTTAATCTTCTCAGGCCAACATGTGCAAGATCATTCTTTTGTGTACTGAGTCAAATGCAGGATCATTAGAGTTGCCAATTTGCAGTTCATGATAACTAGCTTCAGCTAGTATTTCAAAAGCTGACTTCATAAAGCCTTAAATAGCTCCTGAATAATCATGTTAAGTCTCGACTTGATACTGATTAGGATGGCTCGAATATCACCAATAATCTCCACAAGAGCATGCCCCATCTTTGAATTGGTGGAATCGATGAGTGTCCCTGACAATAATTTCACGCTCAACTATCTTGGAGATTAGCTTAGCAGCAATATGGCAATCTCCACAGACACGAAGGTTCTTGGTAATTCTGATTGGAAAACCAGGTTGAGTATTCAAAATAGCAAACACAATAGCTAACTTTTCACTATGTACAGCTAGATGGTATTCCTTGTCCTCTTCCTCCACATCATGAAGAGCAGAATCAGTCTCAGGGACATAACCTAATTCTTTCATCTTTCCCACCAATACATCTAGTTCTTCATATATCTCCTTTGACTGTGGGTGAGATCTATCACCAGCGAGAAAGGTGTAAATCTGATTATTCAGCTCAACATTGCTGATCCCAGGCATTTTCCTAATCCTTCTTCTCTTCATTAATGATCGAATAGTAGTTACTTCTTTCCATCTACCAGCCTTTGCATATATATTAGATAACAGCACGTAGTAACCTGACTGCTCAGGAACCAACTGAAAAAGTTTATCAGCCGCTAAAAGCCCAATATCCATGTTGGAGTACACGCGACAAGCACTTAGCAGGGCTCCCCAAACTCTCTCATTAGGCTCCAAAGGCATCTGTATGATGAAATTATATGCCTCGGTGACTAGCCCAGCACGTCCTAAAAGATCCACCATACAAGCAAAATGCTCAATCCTTGGGGTTATTTTATAATCAACAGTCATTTGTTTAAAGTAGATCTTGCCTTCATCCAGTAAACCTGAATGGCTACAAGCAGAGAGAATAGCAACAAAAGAAATGGAATCCGGACTTAAACCAGAGTCTTGCATTGCTTTGAAGAGCGTGATAGCACTGCGACCTTGCCCGGTCATAGCATAGGCTGATACCAATGATGTCCATGATGCGATGTCGCGGAACTTCATTCTGTCAAACACTTTCCTTGCATTTTCTAGACATCCACACCTAGCATACATGTCTATCAATGCATTCTCTAATATCACATTGGGGCACAGTTTCTTCCTCTCAACATATTCATGAATTTTCCGGCCAAGCGACAGAGCTGCAAGGTCCCCACAGGCTAACGTAACACAAGCCAAAGTGATTGCATCAGGCACCACCCTATTTTTTCCCATTTGTGAATATAACTCAATAGCTTCGTTGGGCATTGAATTTTTCACAAACACAGCTATCATCACATTCCATGAGACCAAGGTCTTCTTCTCTAAATTCATGAACATGTCCTTAACATATGAAACATTTTCGGATGATGTGTTACTTATAGCTGGCATGAGGCTAGCCATCGTACCAGCATCGGGCTGTTGTCCTGTGGCCTTCATTTCCCGGCAAATCTCCAGTGCCTCGTCAAATCGTCCATTTTGTGCATACCCAACAGCCATTGCATTCCAGGAAACAACATCTTTGCCTGGCAACTCATCCAGAACTCTTCTAGCCTCCGATAAACGACTGCATTTCCCATACATGGCAATTAGACCATTTCCAATAAACAAATTGAAATCAAGTCGAAACTTTAACACAGCCCCATGAAGTTGCAACCCAAATCTTAGATTCTCAGAGCAGTAGCAGGCCTTTAGAACGCAAGGGTATGTATAATGATCCGGACTCAATCCACCATTAATCATGGTCTTGAAAACTTCCAGGGCATCGTTGTACAAATGGTTGTTCACATAGCTCCTTATCATGACATTATAGAAAACAACATTCTTCACAGGAATTTCATCGAACACCTTGCGTGCCAAGTGAACTTCCTTACTAGCAGCATAAGCCCTCATTAGTTTGATTGCCAAAGAAGGGTCTGGGTGAAGATGGTAACGAAATATGATTGAGTGGACATTCTTTAAGGTTTTGACAGCAGGACTTTGGTCTAATGCTTTGCCAATAAGTTCTTCAACAAGACTTAGATTTGCTGGTAAAAGTAGGGATCTTTGGAGCGATGAAAGCAAGGCTTGCGATTCGGAAAATTGACGAGAAAGAAAGGAACTAGCTTTCATGAAGTTGAAGCTTCCTTCAACGTAAGTAATTGGCGTTGAAATTGCGTTTAATCGACTTCAATACTCTGAAAATTTGGAATTTTCACTGTGTTGAGGAGCTTGGGAAGCTGTTCGATGCAATTTTTCGCTGAATCCGTACCGAATGGAGTGCGGGAGCCGGGAGTTTTAAAAAGAAATGGCAGATTTTTCAGTTCCGCCAGGCGCCAACAAGGAATGACGTATTTTTTTAGTTTATTTATCTTTTATGAAAACAAAGTGTTTATTAATTTATTAGCCAGGAAAATCGTATGTGTCTGAAAACTCTGAAATTTTAAAAGTAATTTCCTATAGCTAACAGAATCTCACTAAAATCAATATCAAATATGAAAATCAGTGAGAGAGGCTTACTTGAAATTTGAACGGAGGGATGACGGGAAGAGGAGGAGCGATTGAGGACTGATAATCTGCAAATCTGCTCAGATAATCGGCATCTTTGGAATGCTGAAGAAATCAACTGCAGTATCAAATCCAAGTATTCGAACGAACCGAAGAACCAGGGGTGAGAATGGCATAGAAAGCAATTCTAGAATTGCTAATTAAGATAATCGCAAAGAGGTTATATTGAGAAGATTAGACTCACATGAAGACAAAACGTATTAAGAGAAGGAAACTCCATTGGAAACGCCTTCCTCTCGCTCTCTCAAATCAAACCAGTAATTCGCAAATGAATTATAAATTGTATGATTCGTAACGTGAAAGTGGAATTAACAAAAGCGGACTTTAAACAGATTCGCGCGCATGCCCGGGTTCAGGCGCTTACGTGCACTTATTTCGATTTAAATTCAAACTTTCTTCTAAAAAGCCCCAATCAATTTTTATTGTAAATTAAAATGTGAATATTTTTTATATGGCTCTTTAAAATATGATCAATACAGATATAAAATCTGTCAAGAACCAAACTGTTAATAAATAATGAACATTATGTCTTCCTTGAATTCCGTGCAATTTATTATTCTTCCAACCCCTTTTCTATATAATTTGACCAAAATAATTCCTTCTATGTATTTGTATTGGGCTTCATGAAAATTTCCTTTTAATTTTAAAAATTTTCAACAGATTTTATTTAGAAAAAGATCGGTCCTCCAAAAAAATATTAATCAGCGGTGGAATTTCTAACTAAGGTAAGATATGCATACAAACTCAACAAGGCCCTGCCATAAAAAATGAAAAAAAATTAGATAAAAAATTCTGATGCCTTAAACTAAGGGCAAAACTTATAAGAATGTCTTTTTTGGTTGAGATAATTGTGCATGTTTGAAAAACTTTCTCCCAATGTTGCACACAAATCAAGACAAAAGGCATCTCGAAATCTGTAAAAACATTTTGAAATTCATAAAATTATCTCGGAATCCGTAAACTCATTTCTCCCAACAGATATCCAAACACACATTAGAATCATATTTCACTCCTAATTAAGTCTATACTACTAACCGATAATTAACTGATGTTTTTATTTACAAATCGTTCTCTAAGATTTTGATTAGTTACAATGTAGATCAGAGAGAATCTTGTTACTAAATAACTTGTAAATATTTTGATTATGGGAACTCTCTGTAAACCTATAAATGTATCACCCAGCTGATAAATCTCTAAAGCCAACTGATCACTTAAACTTGTTTTTTATAGGGAAAAGAAGTCTCTATCATCACTGTTCACTGCATTATTAGCTGTAAATAGTAGCTGATATACTAAAGACCCTACTTGCCGCTCAGGGGCTGGTCTGACTGGTTGTCCAGGGGAAGGCAAGACGCCGCGTACCTGCCAGGTCTTGGGCTCAAACCCTGGAAAGTCCCGGCGATTAGTCTGGATCCGAAAGGATTCGGGATACCGGGGATGAAATGCCCTCTCATCACTAAAAGACCCTACTTACCTCCCCAGCCAACCATATCTGGTGACATTAATCATCGTGTGCTCATTTTTTATTAATTATTGTGACTCGTGAACCTCGATTTACGCCAACATTGGATTTATTTGGAAACATAGTATAGAAGTAATTTTACGTAAGTCAAGATAGATATATGAATGTAATTATTTTATTTTACAAAAAAATATTGTTAAACGGATTTTTGATTTTTCCAAACAGAATGTCAAATAAACTCCATGTCACTGAAGATTACAGGCAATATAAAACTGGTAAAAAAGTTGCATTGTTCACACGGCATGAATAATACTATTCATCGTACAAATTGGACAAAACAATTAGGCTATAGCACATGTTACATGAACATTATTTATCCCATGGTATATATTACTGTATTTGTATTAACATTGATTGTACATGCTTTACGCACATGGTCTGTCTTGGAATCAAAGCAGCTTCTTAATTCTTAATTTATTAAATATTATTTTTGTTGGCATACATTGTATTAGTTCCTTTTTTATAATGCATGAACTGTATTGATCCTGCCTTGATCATGAACTTGTTATGTCTATTCTAATTTTCCGAAGTGTATATAATGTAATTATTCATAATAGTTGCATTTCCCATACAAGGTGATGTATTTAGTTAAAAAGGTGTAGATTGATAAGCAATTGTCTTATGTTTTTTTTGAAAAATTACCCAGAGGTCCCAAGCACAGAATCAACCACAAAATGGTTACAAAGATTCACAAAATTACTATAAGGTCTTAAGACTAACTGCTGAGGTTGTTAATGACAATTTCAGTAGCTACTCTTTGGACCTTATGATAATTTTGTGAATGTTTAAGATCATTTTGTGATTTATCCTGTTGTTTGATATCTCTGGTTAATTTTTTCATTTTTTTTATACATGTAAATAAAGACCAAAAACTGGAAAAAAAAGTACAAAAACAGAGGCTTATTAGGTGAGGCCCTTGTTCCTGAAAAAGACCATTGAGGGGTCCCTACGCATAATGAGAAACTGTTTTATGATTTTTACTTGCAGAAATTTGCTGATTTTATTGGTAAGTTCTAGCTAATCAAATCACTAATTTTAAATATGAATTTATATCAATATGAAAATCAAACCACATGTATTATTCATGAGTCATACTCATGTAGTTATTTACTAAGAAGAATTATACAAGTGTTTAAGCAAATTTATTTTTAATAATAAATTTTGTAATAGAGAATTTTTCAACAGATTTTTTTTTTGTCAAAGGCTATCCTATTTAATTTTAATTAGTCAAAATTTGAAATAATTTAGAAACATGTTCTATAGCTAAAAAAATGGGCGCTTTATTATGGAATATACTAACTCCATATTTAATATAAAAGTTGGTTAGTTTTTGTTTGGAATATTAAATAAGTTAAATTTATTACTTAGAAGTATTTATATATATTTTTTTTTCAAACTGAATTGTTTGATTTAAAAATTTATATATTATCTTCTTTTTTTTTGCCCAGAAAAGGGTAATTCATTAACCCAAAAATTTATATATTATCTAATGAAATAGATAAATAAATATTTGTATTTTGTAAATAGTGTATTTAAATTTAATCTCCCCCTGCTAAAAGTCAACTCTCTGATTCAGTAATCCAAATTCCCAATTCAAGCACAGCCTCTGGAGCGAGATCCGAGTTACCACAAAGAAGAACTGAAAAAATGAATCCACAATTGTAAATTCCAACAAGTCTATCTTTCTTTTTGGCCAAATTCCAACAAGTCTATCTTGTGATCTTGTCCATATTCCACAGCTACTCTTTATCGACCTTTCACCTAACCAGTTCTCCTCTCAGCTTTCAGTCCTTTCCTTTGATTTCAACGAAATGGTGACATTGAGTCGTTTTCAAACACAAGTAAAATGAATCAGAATCGGGGGCAGATAAGCTTTCACGCATTTTCCTTCTGATCCATTGGCAAATCAGCTTCATCACTTTCCATTGCTAACAGTAGTAATTACTTTATCTTATTAAAGGGCAGCGATCAATTTTTTCTCTCAGTAACGGATATTACTGAGTTATTTTTTCTTGTGTCTTGTGATGAGAGGGGGTTAGGTACGTTCACACAGGGCCCTTATTGCAGTATTAAAGTACTGGGTCAAGCAAAGAGAAGCGTAAATAGACCCATTTGTAGAAGATACAGATAAATATAGAGTATAGAACAAAATTCATGGATCCCAGAAAAAGTGAAAATGAAGGAAATTTGGATCCGAACCAATCCGGACATACATATCAGATGGCTTTGGATATTGGAGGTAAATTTTCAAGCCTTCTATTTGCTAAACTCTGTTTTGCTGTAATGGTTTTGAGAGAGGAAC
>JANTPZ010122399.1:0-17494 GCA_025593235.1 Vachellia pachyceras | reverse complement strand
ACCAAGGAAGACACATTTGGGGGACTTTGGATCAAGTTTGGAGACAGAAGGGCGAACATCACGAACAAAACAAACACACCCAAAGATTTTTGGATCAAGAGGCAACAAGGGCCTAGTAGGAAACAACGTGTTGTAAGGAGCAACACCATTAAGAACAGAGGAAGGCATCCGATTGATCAAAAAACAAGCAGTAGACACAGCATCAGCCCAAAACGGCTTAAGGACATTCATTTGAAACATGAGAGCCCGAGCAACTTCTAATAAGTGTCGGTTCTTTCTTTCAGCAACACCATTTTGAGCAGGTATATCAGCACAAGATGATTGATGAAGAATCCCATGCTGAAGCATATAGTTTTGAAATTGCATTGAGAAGTATTCCTTGGCATTACCACTACACAATGTTTGAATGGATGCAGCAAACTGGGTTTTAATTTCAGCATAGAAATTGCAAAAATGAGAAAATAACTCAGAACGGGATTTCATTAAGTACAGCCAAGTTGTTCGAGAGAAATTATCTACAAAGGTAACAAAATACTTAAAACCCGGTTTAGACTCTATAGGAGAAGGACCCCAAACATCAAAATGAACTAATTCAAAGGGGGATGTAGCCCGTTTATTGACTCTAGACCCCAAATGGACACGATGATGCTTGGCAAAACTAACAAGAATCACAATCTAAAGATGATACATGACTGAATTGAGGATAAATCCTCTTCAAGGACGCCAAAGATAAATGACCTAAACGACAGTGAACATCAAAGGGAGATGCACCGCTAGAACAAGCAACCAAACGAGACACTCGATCATCAAGGAAGTAATGTCCTCCAGACTCATAACCCTTACCAATAATGTGTTTCGTCTTGAGATCCTGTATCAAACAATGGTCAGAAAAGTGTGTGATAAAACAGTTTAATTGTCGAGTAAGCTTACTGGGGGAAAGAAGATTAAAGGCAAGGTTAGGGACATTCAAGACAGAGGTTAAGTTGATAGACGGAGTGGGTTGAACAGTTCCAGATCCAAGAACACGAGAATACGAACCACCAGCAATAGTGATGAAAGAAGGGTTGGCATACTGCGTAAATGATGAGAGGAGATGACGATTACCTGTCATGTGATCAGTGGCACCGGAATAGATTATCTACTTCGAGGAAGAAGTAGCAAGGCAAGAATCAACTCTACCTGTAGCAAGAGCATTAGGAGCGGAAGCAGTAACACCACTAGCTTGAGAAGCAGCCATGAGAAGAAGAAATCAAATCCCGTAAGAACCAATCAACAGTTTAGAACAACCGTGGTCATAATAAAAAACCAACAGCTCCGAAACAGCCGTAAACTACCAAATAGCAAACGGGCGGCAACTAAACATCACAAACCAACAAACTAGGAGCATCCAGAAGCCAAAAGCAAACCCAGAACACACTGAACAGAAGAAACGCACGAATCGGGCGAACAGAAGCGAACCGCACGGACGATGAACAGTACTGTACGACTGTACGGACGATGAGCAGTGACTGTACGGACGATGAACAGTGACGCTCTCAAAAAGCCAGGGACACAACGCCGTCCGGGGCGAACAGTGACGCGCACGGACTTGTACGGACGGTGAACAGTGCTCTGTATGGACGATGAACAGTGACGTGTGACAGAGAAATAGCTAACCCTAGGTTAGGCTCTGATACCATGTAAACTGATGCACTGTAAAAATCATTTACCTCTATTGAGTTACCCGAGAGGGATATATATATACATCAAAGAGGAGCCTTATTATTAATGGCTCATTATTATAATTAAATACACAAATCATAATTCTAATTCCTGATTGTAAAGGATATATTTCCTAATATATATATCTCAATCATATCTCAACAATATTTATCTACTGTTTTCCTTGTTTGGCAGCAATAACAATGTTCTGAATATGATGGTTGCAGTTGTTATTCCAGGCTGACCTTTTCCTCATTTTTACAGTCTTTGCAACTTGAGAGGCTAGCTATTTATCATGATTCTGGCTGTCTTCCCTGGGAACTTGATAAGAGATGGGAGGATTTGAGTCCACATGAATGGATTGAGGTTTATTCTTTTCTGCTAATATTAGTACTTCCATTATATTGGTTTAAACTTTTGTTTCTTAAATCTGAACATTTTTCCTTTTAATTTTATGTTGCTGATATGGGATTATGATTCCCCATTCCGTCTGTTTTTTGTTCCATATTTGTTATTTACTAGATATTTGAAGATGGCATAAAGGAAACTTCTGTTGACAATAAATTGGTGTCTAAATGGGCTATGAACCGTACATACTTGGTGTTCCCTATCAATGCAAATCTACAATATCATCGTCTTGGAAATCAAGAAAGAAACAATCCAGAAATTCCATTTGAGAAAGTCTCCCTTGTCCTCAGTGATATCTCTCTTACTGTTACAGAGGTATTTTTATTTTTTAATTTTTGTTTGCATGGTATTTCAATGTCTAAGGAAGTTGGAAGAAAGTAGATATTTGATCCTTGGAATCAGTATTAGTAATGATATGAAAGAGCAAAAAGAAAAAAAAATGAAAGAAGATAACTACTGAAAAAAAGGAGAAAAGAAGATAACATAGCTAATTTTTTGTTGATAGTGGCGCATCTTCCAGATTTAATTATATATTGTTTTCCTTATTATTTGGCTAGTAGAATTTGTGTGCGCCTTTATTCTATATTTCTGCTCCTTATCTTATTGTAGACTAAGAATATTTATGAAGCACTGCTACCTAGCTAAAAACTCTTTTGGGTTGGCTCTTTGTGGTATTCATCACATGACTTTCATGGAATTTTCTTGTTTGATTTTCTGCTTAAGAGATTCTAGAGCTACTATTTTTAATGTCCTGTATAAGGAGTGTGGATGTTTGAGAGCTTGAATGATCCAATGATTCCATTAGCTATCAGCAACGATACATAAAGAGAATCCAAATAATAATTACAGATTTGATTTGCAAGATAATTTATATCCCTAATCTTCTCCACTATTTCCTCCTAAATATCCCCTAACTAATCTCTTAGGATTTGCATAAATAATAAATTATTATTTACGTAGTTATAACTCTTCCCCTCAAGTTGGATTATAGATATTGGTCATGTCCAACTTGCTAACAAAATCTTCAAACATATCTTTTGACGGTCCTTTACACTTCGCTTGGATGGGATGAAAAGTTGAGAGGAAAGAAAGTGAGAGGAGAGAAAATCTAGAGGAGAAAAGTGGAGAGAAAATATTATCACCCATCTTGCTTGGATGTATGAGAGAAAACAGAGAGGAAAGAAAATGAACAAATAGTGATTAAAATATCCTCAAATAAAAATCTTTTAATAAATAGTAATAAATAAAGTATCCTTAAAATATATAAAGTATAATATCAAATTAAATACGATAATGAAAAATTATATTAACATTAATATCATTTAATAATTAAAATCAAATTACGTATTAAAGATATCTTTTCATGCTATTATATTTCAAAACAAAATAACTTAGATAAGAATATATCATATTTTTTTAAGGTTGTGAGGTTTTAGTAAGTAATTAAAAAATAAATTAGATATTATAATATATCTTAAAGCTTATTCTTTTTAAAAAAAGAAAATCATAGTCAGAATTTTAAAAAAGTTAAATGTTAAACTTAATTATTTAAAATGAAAAAATAATAAAAGAGTATATGGGTAGATAAAGAAAAAATTTTTTCTCTCCATTTTCTCTCCATATGTGGAGAGAAAAGTTGGAGAGAAAATGTGGTGGGACCCGTACCCCATTTTCTCTCCAACTTTTCCTTCCTCCCACCTTTTCTCTTCTATCCAAGCAGGGGAAAATCCATTTCTCCTCCTATTTTCTCTCCAAGTTCTTTTTTCTCCCTCATTGTCTCTCCATCCAAGCATAGGGGTAGTAAGAATATCTGCAAGGTGCAGTTTGGTTGGGATGTAGGATAGACAAATTATTCCATCTTCAACTTTTTCTTTGATGAACTGCCGAACCACTTCCATATGTTTGGTTCGGCTGTGCTGGAATGGATTTAGCGCCATACTTATAGTTGCTTTATTATCACAATAAAGTTCATTGGAGACTCCATTTATAGATGCGCCTCTTCTGCTACTCACTTTAGCCACAAACCTTCCATTATACCTTGAGCTAGTGCTCTTAACTCGGACTCAGCAAGGTCATATAGGCTAGAGAGGTCCTTACCATTGAGTAGGATTTGTGAACAACTTCCCATATGTCATGAGTAGATAGGAGGTAATGAAACTACGCTTGAGTTGTGGTGATGGAGTTGATCAGCCAAGAGGAGACCAATGCATCATCCATCGTCCATTAACGCCTCTCAGCAGAAGCAGGATTCGACAGGCCTTGGTTGCACCAATGAGGAACTCAAGTTTGCCACAGCCACTGACAGCAAGGTGAACAGCTTGGGCCCAGTCACTGTAGTTAGTTGATTTGAGCTTCTCGGACACGATGGCACCATGAGGACCGTCGAGTCCAGCACTTGACCCAAGGGGAGCGCAGGCCTTCACACTATTGGAAGTGGAGGAGCCATCCTGAGAAGTCATCACCATGGGTGAGGCAATGTCCCATGGGTCTTCCGTGAACAATCGATCAGACAGAAAAAAAGATGAGCTTAGAGTCGTTCGGGCTCTGATACCATGTGGACATTTAAGAGCTTGAATAATCCGACAATGTCATTAGCTATCAGCAAAGATACATATAGGGGTACAAGAGAATCCATATAATAATTACAGATTTGATCTAATTTGCAAGATAGTTTAGATCCCTAATCTTCCCTATTTCCTCCTAGATATCCCCTAACTAATCTCCTAGGATCTGCATAAATAATAAACTATTATTTACATATATTACTTGCATAGTTATGACAAGGCGATTATCTATTTTCCTTCTCCTTTGTATTGCTTTCCATCTATTAAAATCTATTCTCTTTTTATCCATAAAATTATTTATATATTTTTCATTTTGACTGGACAAAATTTTTACAAAATTATGACAATCTTCTGGCTTCTATTATTACAAGAGAAACGAATGTTTTGGTGTTCCCTCCTAATGCGATGCTTCTTGTGTTATGAGTTCTTCTAGGAAGATGTTGGTGATCTGATCCCCTTGCTGATAAGTACCATGTTTGCATTTTCCTTCTGAATTTACAGGATCAATATCATGACTGGATTAAACTTTTGGAAGCTGCTTCGAGATACAAGACATATTTGGAAATTTCTCATTTAAGGCCTTCGATTCCGGTTTCAAAGTCCCCCAAATTATGGTGGAAGTATGCTGCTGAAGCTGGGCTACAGCAGAAAAGGATGTGGTAGTGTTATAGTATCGTCTATCCATTTATTTAATACTTTTTTTAAAGGCAGTTTTCATTATAATGTCAGAAAGTGTTGAAAATAAATTGTGCTTTCTACTCAATTCTTAGTGTGGATACTGACTCTATGTTCTGTACTAAATCAGTTATCGCTTGTCATGGGATCAAATTCGGCATCTTTGTCAGTGTCGGCGACAGTACATTCAATTGTATATGGCTTCTTTTCAACATTCGTCACACGTTGATCATACAGAAATTAGAGAAATTGAGAAAGATCTTAATCCAAAAGTAATCCTTTTGTGGAGGTGTGTATACAATATCCTATTTATTGGGTTGTAATGGTAGAAACCAGTACTGATTGTTCTGAGTAATGCGTACTTTTTTGATTTCATACTTTGGTACGACTCTTTCCCAATGTTGAAACATTAGTTCATTTTCTTTTTTATATCCTACTTTGATACATGTTTAGATGTTTTTCCTTGAAAGGTTGATTGGATTGTTGATATTGATTGAGCAAAATTGAGAAGAGTTTCTTATTTGATTGATTAATCGACTTGTGCATCTAAATTTTAGTTTTGCTTTTTGTTCATGTTTTGAATTTCCTTCTTGTTCAACGTTTAAGCATGTGTATTTTATGATTTTTAAAATGTGGTGGTTGATGTTTTTGTCTACCTGTCTAACTATCATTTATATGTGTAAGATGATGCACCGTAGAATTCACATCTATTGAATTACCCGAGAGGGATATATATACATCAAGGAGGATTAATATATCATCAACATAAACAACCAATAAAATAACATCTATGGAATCCGGTTCTAACGTACCAAACAGGCCTAAAAATGAGTTCCATCTCCATTTTCAGTTCCTAGGCACTAGTTGCACGTTACCAAACGTAGTGTAAAGCAATTCAATGCATCATTTTTCGTCAAAAAAAAAAAATTCAATGTATTACTTGCAATAGATCGCAATGGTGTTGTTTGATCCTTGTAGTTGACCTCACCTAGTGGGATCAGGCTTCCAATAGTCATAAGGTACATAGTTGTTATGTATACATAGGCATTTAAGTCCTTCTCACTAGGGCTACCTAACTCTGAAATATATTATTATTTTTTTTTTAGGAAAACAGTTTTGGTGTGTTGGGTTCCCAGGGTTCATTAGGGTCAGGGCATGCCTTCAGGTTTAGAGAGCGCTTATAGAGGTATTTATATATTACCCACTAACAAGGTCCTTATATTGGTAGCGGGATTCGAACTCATGGCCTTGTGGGTTGTGAGCCAATTCCTTACCAACCGGACTAACCTTTCTTAGCTTTGAAATATATTATTATGGTTAATGTGCAAATTTTCCATGAAAGTTCTCTCGGGAACAATGTTATGCTTGTTTGGGAACTCATTTTCTCCAACGCTGCACCTAAGCCAAGACAAATTTTTTTTTTTTGAAATACGTAAAAACCATCTCGAAATCTGTAAAAATATCCGGAAATCCATAAAATCACATCGGAAGCCGTAATTCCTTTCTCCCAACGGAGTTCTCAAACACACACGTTGTTGTGGAAGTTTTGTTTAGTGCAATGTTGCCTCAAAAGTTTTGAAATGGAGCAATGTTGCTCCATTTCGTTAAAAAAACTAACATTGTCTATTGACATTTTTAATGGTAATGGGTAACATTGCTCTATTTTGAAACTTCCAAAACAACATTGTTTCTAAAAAAGCTTACGAGGCAACATTGCTTATGAGAAAAAACTTCCAAAGCAAATTTGCACCTTAACCCTTATTATTATCATATAATGTCCCCTTCCTAAGAGAGATCCTTGAACCTCAAGGGTCAAGTAAAGTAAAAAAGGTACAAAATTTGAAACCAACCAGAGGAACGCTTGCTTGTAGAATCAGAAAGTTGCTCTTGAACATTTATGGAATCAATATTTCAACATTTTTGGTCTTGGACTCCTATGAATTCAACCTATTGCACGCATGTATCAGGCTCCTTTTGTCCCTGAATCATTGTTTCTCTGTTTCCTTTCTTTAAAAGAACTGGTACTGAGGGTCCAACTATTGCTTACTGGGCTTTGTCCTCAGTCAAGTACATTGAACATTGTATCAGACTAGACCCCATAAGCATCTTATGGGATGTCAACATGTTTTGATGAAACTGTGCAGAGGTGTTGTTTATTCTTGCCCTGTCTTTTCCTCCCTTTTCCATCATCGTTTTCTCACCTTGCCACTTGAGACGTATTCCTTGCATTCTCACTGGACTCCTAGCTTCACACATGGTTCTGGGCTTAAACAATTGCACTGGTCGAGCGTGATCTTCTTGTACCGCCCAGACATATGCGTCTACCAAGCACTCTTTGAGCAAGTCCAGTTTACGAGAATGGGAGTCTAACTTGCCATTAAACTCTGTTAAGGACCCACACAGTTGAAGGTGCAACAGATTCCTTTGCATTAATCCTTGCAGTTGTGTTGACATTGTGAAGACCATGTTGCTCAAAGTGTTGACTGTCTTCAATTTTTCCAGCTTCTGTTCGATTTTTTCTGTCTTCCTTCATGGTTCATGAACTGGCTTGCGATTGCGTGTTTTACTTGTGATCAGGTAACAGCTGTATGCTGCAAAGTCATGCTTGCTACCAAGAATTGAGTGGCTCTGATACACTGATATAGAAGAATAATTTGGTTAATAGAAAGATAGGAAAAGATGAGAGAAAGAGAGGTAAAAGAGGAAACAGAAGGGAAGCAGTCAGTGGGGATTGATAGTAAAGTGGGAGGAAGCGAGATAGAGGGGGAGAGAGGCTAAATCAATTCAATGCATTACTCCCAATCATCATAGGGTACATAACGGGTCTGTCTGTAAAGGCACTGATATCCCCCTTCCCACAGCTAACTAACTCCTAACTATATTTATGTTGTTATTATGATTACATAACAATAGGCTAGCCAGTGAAGCATATAGGCTTTGTGCTCTATTTTTCTTCCTTTGGCACCCTCCTTGCGATTTGTTAGGGGTTGATGAACTTGGAGAAACAGAGGTTGTGATGTTTTCTGTTTTGTTCTTTTTGTAATTTCTTGGGTAACTGTTTAATTCGATATATATAAAAGCCACCTTCTATATATTAGTATGAGTGACAAGTAAGGTCATGGTGTAATTTACTGTAACTAGTATGTCTTGCATGTTGCTCAGAGCCTGAGTAATGTGCTGCACTCTTAATGGCTCACGAAGAGTGCATCCTGTAGAGCTTTCATATTATATATAGATATTTAGATGTTGAAGAGAATCTCAAGATGAAAACAATACTGTTTTGGAATTAGATGTAATTTCAATTTTCAATTGAGGGGAGAGTTTTAGGGTTAGAAAGCTTGATATTCGCCTAGGGAGGGAAAAGAGAACTGAAAAGTGAAAACTGTACTAGTCTTAAATCAATATGCATCAGTAAAGGTTTCCCATAAAGAGTGGAAACCTGATCCAGTTAAAATTGTCAGATTAGTATTAGCTCATAGTTATTTCTGGAAGGCTGTTCGTAGCAGATCTCCAGAGGACTTGGAATATGATTTTAAGTTGATTATTGTCTTCCGGAATTAGTTTCTGGTCTTTTTTTTATTGTGATCAAGTAGCTGAATATTCTTATGTTTATAGTACTTCATATTTATCTTCTTCCATTAAGAAATGTTCATTAATAACAGAAAAGTGATAATCTGTGTGCCAATTTTGTGTGTTACGTTCTTTTAGGTTACTAGCTCATGCCAAACTTGAATCTGTGAAATCAAAGGTAGCAGCTCGACAAAGAATGGTCAATAAAAGACGCTGGTTTTCATTCAGATGGTATGGGCAACACCTGTGTCTCTTTCTTTAGAATAAATTATTGTTTTTATTTGTCATTCTTCTTTTCTTGGGATAAATCCTTGGGGCCTTACTGAAGTTATATATTTGGATTTCTTCTTTTTCTGTGAAAAAAATGCCTTGGGGCCTTGCTGAAGTTTTTCCCCGTGATATAGGCGCTACGACCCAGAAGAAGCCTCGTTTGATGATGCCTCCAAGGAACTGAAGTCTACAGAGGAAGGATTGACAAAAGAGGAGTGGGAGGCAATTGACAAGTTACTAAGTTACCAGCCTGATGAGGACTTGGCACTTACTTCAAAAGACTTGCAGAATATGGTAAAGCTTTTGGTAACCATATCTATAAGTCAGGCTGCAGCCAGGATTATTAGCGTGAATCAGATGGAAATCATTTGCGGTCGATTTGATCAACTGCACTTGTCAACCAAGTTTAAGCATCGCAGTATCTACTGTGACCTTCTACTAAAATTTTATGGTTTATCAGCTCCTGAAGGTTCCCTTGCTCAGGTCTATTTCTATCTGATGCCAAGAAAATAATAAACTTACTAGCTTGTATTTTAAGTTGCTGATACTAAAAAAGCATACAAAACTGTTGCGTGGACCTGAATTATTCAAATTTGTTGAAAAATAAAAAAAATATCTCTATTGCGTTTTCATTATATTGGTACAACAAACATACAGAACTTGTTCTATCTCCTTTAGTACTAGAGCAAGTGTCTTGTGCACTAGTTTTTTTATTTTGTTCTCTTTTTGGCCCAAATATTTGTGCACCAGTAACTATGTGATTTATGCTTAATAGTTACGTTTAATATTTTATTGTTTGCTAGCTTACTTCTTGGTAATTTGTTGTTCAGAGTGTCTGCAGTGAGCAGAAGGTGAATGCATTAGCTGCTAGTTTTGTGCATTTGCCAACTGGGGAGAACATTGACTGGAGACTTTCAGCTACAATTTCTCCTTGTCATGTTACGGTAATTTCTCAATCAGGAGACTGAAATGATGGTGGGAGCATGAATTTCTCGTATTTTTTAGCTGTTTCTACGTCTTCCATTTGTTCTTTTGTCACTTTATGAACAAGTCGAGTTTTAACATAATATGAGAATAAATTTAATCACCAAAAAAAAAACAGAGGAAGTATTTCAAGGTCTGGGTAAGGTGGAAATTTTGTAAGAGCATCCTTTCTACGTAAGGGAAGGGGAGTTCAGACTTTTGAAATTGAATTAAGGTTTAGGAGAGGGCTGGCCTCTTGAAATACAGTGTTACTTCTATGTTCTTGCGTGATTCTGTTATTCGTTGATGTGTGTTTTTTTTGTTCTGTTTCTTGTATTTTCGTCACTGTTATTTGATTTTAATTTCTGTAATTCGGGTGTATGAGGAATTTGGGTTTGGCTTGAATAATAATTTCCCTTGCAATCCTGACTTTATCATTCAGTAATAGTAATGTCAGTTGCACACTGTTCATCTATTTCTGGTTTTTTGTTTGTTCTAAGCTTATCAGAGTAGAGGGTCCTATCAAACGTTCTTAGTTTTCCATGATTGTTATCAGCAGAATCTCTTGGATTGTTTGTTGGCAGTTATTGAAGGAAAGCATTGATCGCTTCCTAGAGTTTGTTAGGAGGAGCAATGCAGTCAGTCCTACGGTTGCATTGGAGACGGCTTTGCAGGTATTGATTTCTTTGCATTTGATTTAAGGGTAAATTACAGTTTTCATTTTAACTCTTCTTTATTTATTTGACTTTTTTTTCCATTAATATTTATTTGACCGTTTTGACCTTTGTCCAACCACATACATAGTCTTGATATAGATGCAGGAATCTTTGGACTTGATCTATTACTTATTTTGTGGAAACATTGAATATTAAAAATGGCATGATATTGCTTTAAATTTATGTTTTTAATATTATACACTACTGTTGAATTTTATTTTCTTTTGGTTTTTTGTGACGACTTTTGTGTAATGTTTCTCTTAGCAATGATAGAACAGAATACCATGTTAGTGTTTTAAGCGTTATGGACTAATACTTCATTAAATGTTGAATGCAATTGCAGATGAAGTTTGAGAGCGTAACTCGTCGGGCACAGGAGCAATTTCAAATGGTTTTAGAGGAACAAAGAAGGTTATTACTTTTTCGTAATGTCCATCATATTTTTTTTTTCTTTGATTGCATTATGCTTTTTTGCATTTTTCTTCCTTTTTCTACAACTGTGGAGAACATTATAGCGATTCTCAATCCAGTTGCCAAATATGCTATGGTACCCTTAATGTAGAACCAATTTTAGTCAATATCACATTTGTTATGTTTATTTAGTCTCTGTAAGTATACCATTTGCTAGTTGATGGATGAAAATTTACTGTGTTTTTAGTAATCTTCATTAGAATCTTAATGTATTTTGAGTAGTCATTGACAAGCGAATTCCATTTATGGATTAAAATTTCATGATTTTGTTGTTTGGAAGGGGCGCATTGTATTGTCAAAGAGTGGTCTATTTGTTGGTATGTGCAAGAAAGGTGAAGCATTAGAGTGTGTGGCCTCTTCGCAAACATTATTACATTAGGATGATACTTGAATGCAGTATTAGGCTATTTGAGGCTTGGGATGCTTAGTTTCCTTCCTTTAGATGATACCAAAATGTGTATATCTTGACTGATTTGAAGTGCTTTTGATTCTGGTTGGTGTACCTGTAAATTTTGTCATTATTTTTTCTGATTATCTGCAAAGAGCCTACACTTAGCCTTTGACTGGTTTTTCAGATTTGCATTTGACATAGATCTTGATGCTCCAAAAGTTAGAGTTCCTATCAGATCTAGTGGTTCCCAGAAATGTGATAGTCACTTCATTTTGGATTTTGGTCATTTTACGCTGCACACTGTGGTATGCTCCTGAGATATGATGCTTTGACTTGTGCTATTTTAGCTTGGCTCCTTCTCATATGGTTTTATATTCTCACAGGAATGTTCGTATGATGAGCAGAGGAAAAATCCTTATTCTCAGTTTTTGATCTCTGGACGAGATATTGCTGCATTTTTTACAGACTGTGGCTCTGACTACGGAAATTGCAGTTTGGTTAAACCAAGTTATGATAATCAGCAACTGTTTTCATCTGTTGCAGAAATAGTTGAAAATCAATTTTCTCTTATTGATAAATGTGGAATGGCAGTGCTTGTTGATCAGGTACATTCATCATCTGGTTTGTGTGTGTGTGTGTGTGTGTGGATTTCAAGAATAAAATACCTTGTCTATTCTGTCACTAATCATTTTCTGAATTTCCCTTCTAAGTTCTGGATGATATTTTAGTATTCACATTTTGTTCTTTTCTTGATATTATGCATTCAATTACTCAAGATTAAAGTGCCACATCCAAGTTATCCATCAACTCGTCTCTCGGTTCAAGTGCCAAACCTGGGGATTCACTTTTCTCCGGAGAGGTATTTTAAAATTATGGAACTGCTCAAAATATTTTATGGGACAATTGAAACCTGTAGTCAGCCTACTGCTGATAACTTCCCAGCTAAACTTGCGCCTTGGAGTCCTGCAGATCTTGCTGCTGATGGTAGAATCCTTGTTTGGAGGGTATCTCCATTGGATCTCTGTGCTATGTGCTTGCCTGTAGTTGATTTCAAACAGTTTTTTTTTTTTTCAAACATAGTAATATTCCAAATGGATTTCATTTTACAGGGAATTGGCAACTCAATTGCAACATGGCAGCCGTGTTTCCTGTTACTTTCAGGATCATATCTTTATGCACTTGAATCTGCAAAGTCTCAAAGTTACCAGAGATACCTAAGGTGCTACACATTGATATTTCTAATTTTTCATTTGATGTTAAGTCATTCGATAACAATCTTCTCAATTTTTTTCCAACGTTCCTCCTTTTTGGATAGATGAGTGTATAAGGAAAAGGAGAGTTATGTGGACAAAGGACAAGAAATCCTTCTAAAACAAAACAAAAACCTTTGAACAGGAGATATTGAAAAGGAAAAACTAGAACTTCAAAAGAACTCCACAACAACAGCAATTCTTATCCTTCCAAGTTGAATTAGACTCCGTTCATTGTAAATATGCAAGGGGGACCAAAATGAAAAGAACTGAGCTTAAATGATGTGGTGTCAATAAGACAACTCCGTTATGATGTAAAGGAACCATTTTTTGGTGAGGAAATGTGGTGTCAATAAATACATCTCCAATTGTATGGCGTTCTTTGAATGAGGTGTGATATCATTGCCATCCTTTCACTGAGAGCCGAAAAGAAGGGATTCACTTCTGCATGAAGAGCGGTGTAAAAACTAGTAGTTTCATCTGCTCATGAACACCATTCTCTAACGAAACTGTCACACTCAGGCTCTAACTCTTTGGCAATTTGTTCTTAGATACAAAATCACCATGGCCTGGCCTGCACCTATATTCAGTTACCTTTATTCTTTTTACTTTTTTCAAAATTGAAAATTTTAAATTACTGATTATGTTAAAACATATTCTTTGATCTCTGCAGTATGGGTGGTAGGCAAGTCCTTGAGGTTCCCCCAGCGAATATTGGTGGCTCCTCATTTTGTATTGCTGTATGTTTCAGGGGAATGGACATTCAGAAGGTAAATAAAATTGTTTTGCAATTATTGATCTCATAAAAAAATGACATTTAATTCCCAGGATAATTCTTGCTGTTGCATGTTACTTATGACGGGTTTCAATTGTTGTGGTGTCATGCCAATACTAAGTTTTGAGTCAGGTTGGGTGTGATACCTTGTTTTATTGGTTAAAGTTTATTTTTTGTGAAACTTATCAGACATATCTTTTGTTGATTTCGTGTGAACTTCCAAAATTTACCCCTTTGTATTGTCCCTTTGTGTCGCTTGATTTAATTAAGTTTATCGGTTTGCGTTGTAGTAGTTGATTTTGTGGGATTTAATGCTATCATTATGAATGTGCAAATCTGTTTAAGACATTCATTTGCATCAATAATAAGTCAGACTCTTCATAACATAAAAGCTGCATGGGATCAGAGTACCATGAGTCCTACTCTTTTGGAATGGCTTGGCCAACAAGAAACCTCGAATGCATGGTGCTGTTGTTCCATCTTGATTGTAGCATATTTGCTTCACAGAAACAGGGAGGCAATTTTTCATTCCCCCAATTTTGATAGCGTATATTAACCACACACCATCTCTTCACGGGATCAGATGACTTGTTACCTTTGTTAATGATCATGGAAGCCTATGTAGGCTTAGCTTACAAGGGAGAACCTTAGCCACCAACATTTTCAAAGAGTTCACTACCTTTATTTAAACACAATTTCAAACTATAGTAAACATCCTTAGGTCTATCAATGCTTCAGATTATTTCAAAACAAAATTTACGCTCTTATCTATCATGGGTAAGGTCCTTGCACTTGGCATGCTCTATCTAATTAATTTTGCTACAAGATATCAATGTTCTGGAACAAGTATTTCTAATGAACAGATTCCTAAGGGTGTTGATGGAGAGTTAGGTAAAGGGGGATGCCTGGTCCTCTTTGTACAAGATGAGATGTTCAACAGGGTATTTAAGTGGGTTGGTTTTTCCTCCTAGGGAGAGGCTGCACTGATGCTTTTGAGTACCCATCTTCATCAAATGATCATCGAGCTGTTTCTTGGTTTTTGAAGGACTGCTTTCCCTCTATTTATGTTTTCCTCTTCTCTTCAGTAAATCAATTTTCTGTCACTGACAGATTTGGATGTGAACGGGATAGCGTGCTTAACATTGCTAATAGGAAATGAAACTATTACGGGTGATGTGTAATAGTGTTGATGGCCGCTTGTGAGTAAGCATTGTGATGCTAATGCGAAACTTGTCTTCATTGTATGGGTTGATGAATGTTTTGAGTATACTTTCTTTTGTATTTTTCTCTGCTCTGCTCTATTGCTGCTCTTTACATCACATGCTTTTTAAATCAAGCTGTCACACTATTCTAACAAAAGGATTATGTATTTTTTTTAGTTTGAAATTTCTCATAGGTCTTTTCTCTTCTTTGAATTGTTCAGCTCTCTGCCCATCCCTTTGGTTTTAAATGTACAAAAGCGAGTTGTTGAAAATTATGATAATTCATACATATCTGAAAAAAAGATTACATATTGGTTTTTGATTCATATCCTGCTTGATTTCTTCTCTTTTGTAATTCCACTTGAACCCTTTTATGCATAATATATGTTTGAAACTCCGAATGTTGTTTTTTTGCTGGCTCTTGTTTTCTTATGAAAATCTGAATTTTCTTGCAGGCTCTTGAATCTTCAAGCACTTGGATATTAGATTTTCGAGATGAAGAGGAAAAGGCCACCTGGTTTAAAGGACTTGTACAAGCAACATATCAAGCTTCTGTATGGCATATTTAATTATTATTCATTGTCTTGATCCTTGTTATTGATGATATATAAGCATCCATGTTGTATTGCATATAGGCTGCTCCATCAGTTGATGTGCTTGGTCATGCGAATGTTGATGCAGCTGGCAGCAGTTACGTAAATCAGAGAAATGAAAGATCTGTTGACCTTACTATTAAAGGGGCATTAATGGAAGTGAAGCTATTTATATATGGAAAGGTCAGCTGCATTCCTTTGTAAGGTTTTGTTTGGTTTGTGTTTGAGGAGAGGAAAATTTTGTAATATGGGGACAAGTTTCTACTTTGTAAATATTAGAATTCCTCCCACTTGGTGTCAATTCTTGCCTCTCTCAAACAATGATTTATCATTATGAAGAGTTGTAGAATGTTTTTGCCTTTTCTTATATTAGTTATTGGTCTATGATTCACGAATGAATTTTGAGATACGTGATGTTTTGTTCAGATTGGAGATATTGTTGATGGGAAACTTGATGAGCGTCTGATTCTTGAAGTTCTTGGTGGTGGGGGAAAGGTTTGTACATATAGTAGCTTCCACTGTTAGTACTGAGGTTAATAAATTCTAGAATAAGCTCACAAATGGCTCTAGATTGTTCAATGCCTTTGCTTCAATCCTTTATTCACTCTTCCATCATGTTGCGTTGACCTTGCCTTGTGACTCTGATATATTTGTGTCTCCATGTAAAATTTTAGTTGTTATCTTGATGCTGAAGTTTGCTGCATCTCTTTTAACTGGTATTTTTCATTGAAGAACCTTTTTTTAAGCTTTTGAGTTGTTATCTTGATGCTGGAGTTCAAGTGATTATAGAATTCTTGGTTTTACTGATTGGTTTAAGCTTTTGAGTTGAAGTAGTTCTTGTCATTATATTAGAGTCATTTATGACCATATGCAATGGTCTAGAGTTCGATGCATGTTGTTCTTCATTGCTTTAATGGATGTTATGCTCCAACAGATTGCAAAGGGGCATGTCCTTCATCTGTATTCTTCAAGCCCGTGTGGCTTTGTGTGACCTTCATTTAACAACTTAAGCTTCTGACTTTAAAAGGTCCTTGGAATAGGATGGTTTTCTTTGTCTCCTTATAGATGGTTTTGTGCCCTACTTTGTCTCCTTAAGGGAAAATGAGATAGAGAGAGTGGGGGTTAAGGCTTGTATATTGACAAAAGGACCTTAAAAAGATATTTTATTGAAGAATCAGGTGGTCATTATTGAGTTACAGTCATTATATTCATCTCACCTTGTTTCAAGACTTGAAGGCAACCCTTGATTGGAAATAAAGTTGTAGTATTCTCGACAGATGAGGTCTTCTTCAAGGCATCTCAGATCTCCTTAATTTTTTTACATGCAATATCGTTGTTTGTCATTGAGTTGGCTGGCAATGATATAATGGTGGTGTTCTCTGAAATCCATTCCATGTAGTTTGGGTCTTTTGTTTATGGTTGTGTCACTTTGTTATTGTTAGTAATCTTCCTTCTCTTGTCCTTGAATATACTGAAGTGATCCTGGTGATCATTGTTGTAGGTAGTTATTATCGTGAAAATTGTGTTGTGGCCAAGTGGCTCATAATGTTTATTGCACTCCAAATTGTTATTTATTGTGGCAGATTCATTTCACAGGTGCATCTAATTCATGCTGATGGTGACCTGACAGTCAAGATGAAACTGCATTCTTTGAAAATTAAGGATGAACTTCAGGGTCATGTATCAATGGGTGAGCACTATCTAGCTGTTTCTGTGCTGAAGAATGAAACTCAATCTACCTGCTCTGGCTCATCGAGTTCTCATGGGAAGGATGTGCCAGTTGGGCTTCCTGAAGATGATGATAGTTTTATGGATGCATTATCTGAATTCATGTCTCAACAAGATGATGGAAACTATATGCATAATATGTCTCTAGAACAGCAGGACCTGGTGGCAATTCCACCTGACTTTGAGTCGCTGAAAACCTTTATTCATGAAAAGGGAG
>JANTPZ010122398.1:0-28200 GCA_025593235.1 Vachellia pachyceras | reverse complement strand
TGGTCGCTACTGGTCTGCAAAGCATATGGCTTTAGAGCGCCATAAAAACTTTAAGCGTATTCGTCTTGTTGCGCCAAAAACGTCTGCTGATTTGACCAGAGAGGATTTCATTCCTTTATCAGACATTGAGGCATCTCATAGAGCTCTTGAGAGTGAATCTATCTCAATGGCTTCAGCGCTTGAAGAATCTTGGGAAGACGAAGTGTTGCGGAAAACTCGGGAGTTTAACAAACTGACAAGGGAGCGTCCACGTGATGAAAATGTTTGGTTAGCGTTTGCAGAGTTTCAAGACAAGGTTGCAGGAATGCAGCGACAGAAAGGTGCTCGCTTGCAGACTCTGGAAAAGAAGATTAGCATATTGGAGAAGGCAATTGATCTTAACCCAGATAATGAAGAGCTATTGTTATGTCTTTTGAAAGCTTGTCAAATGAGAGACAACTCAGATATCCTTATTGGGAGGTGGGAAAAGATACTTCTGCAGCACTCTGGAAGTTACAAGTTATGGACAGAATTCTTGCATTTTGTTCAGAGAGACTTCTCTAGATTTAAGGTTTCAGAGATTAGAAAAATGTTCGCACATGCATTGGAAGCCCTATCTGCTTCTCGCAGCAAGAACTTTAGGCAGGTTCTCAATTTTGTTCTGCTTTACCTCTTTTTTTGTTTTGTTTGATAATGAATGTTGGCCTTCTATTTTGATTTTATTTATCCCAAGTCTCAGAGAAGTTTCTGATTTCTGTGTGAAGACCCCCCCGGGCCGGGCGATAGTGAATTGCTGTTTGAGAACTCATTTTATTTGTTTTTTAATTTATTGTTTTTGAATTGCGAGTATCTTTTAAGGGCAGAAGTTAATAAAGTTTAGCCTGAAAAATGGTTATAATGATAACAACTACAGCATCACTTTCTTTTAATACCGTTCTGCCTTTGAACAAGAATGACTTTATATTTTTTCCCCTTCATTAAGGTAAACAGTCCAGGAATAAATTATCTTCTTTTTCCTTTCCCTTGGCCTGTATGCTATTACATATTGACCATGAGATTTACCCCCCTCTCGACTTTGAAATATTCAACCAATCAAACTGAAAAGCATAATTTATGCTGCTGCATGTTTTGAGCATTGTACCTATATAAGTATTTGCATCTTAGCATTATTTTTTTTCCTATATTTTTGGTAAGTGTTACCTAGTATTCAGCAATTAATGTTTTGATTATGTAACAACTTTACCTAGCATTCCTGTATTGTGTTTATACTCATATTTTCTGTAAATATTCTTGTCATGGAAGTTTCTGCAATGGTGTTTATAAGGATAATCAATTCTGATTTTGAATTTTTTCAGGTTCATCAAGCTGCTGATCCCTCCTCACTGGATCCTGGAATTGTTCAGCTAGAACTTGGTCTTGTGGATATATTTGTCAGTCTTTGCAGATTTGAGTGGCAGGCTGGTTATAGAGAGTTGGCTACTGCTTTATTTCAGGCTGAAATTGAGTTTAGCTTGTTTTGTCCACCTTTGCACCTCACAGAGCAGAGTAAGCAAAGATTGTTTGAACATTTTTGGAATAGTGAAGGTGAAAGAGTTGGAGAAGAAGGTGCCCTTGGTTGGTCCACATGGTTGGAGAGAGAGGAGGAAACTAGGCAAAAGGTTATGAAAGAGGAGAACTCACACAAAGATGAAGAAGGTGGTTGGACAGGTTGGTCAGAACCGTTATCCAAAGTTAAGGAGGGTACTGTTCAAGATGAAAATGAATGGAACAATAATTTGATTTCTGAAGATGTCCAAGATGAGGATGAAAATGAAGATGAAGCCATGAAACAAGAAGATGATAATGAAGATTTGCTAAAATTGCTTGGTATTGATGTCAAAGCTGGGGATGATTGTGAAGTTAACGAAACTGCAACCTGGATCAAATGGTCAGAAGAGGAGTCTTCAAGAGATTGTGACCAATGGATGCCTGTTCGGAGGAAATCTGGTAGATCCTGACTTCATGAATATTTACGCAGTTATAGTTCTCATTTATAATTTATCTTTTGGTGTGACATAGCCTCTTTCAAAGTTTTGTTTTGCTTAGTTCCTTCTGATTACAATGTGATGGGTGTAGTGATAACACACTTGTACATAATTATTCTAGAAGAGAGAAGGCTAGAAATGTGTTTCCCTAGGGGCAAAACAGAGAATACAGACTGAGTGGTATAACTAAACCATGGCTTTGGTGGAAGCAGGTAACCATGTGGTTCCACAAAACCATGATCAGGGATGAAGCTTGGTAGCGATAAAAACAGGCATTTATTCTACTTTTGTCCCCTAAAAATACATAATCCCCCCAAAAAAATGTATGTCTGGCTCTGTCCCTGACCATGAAGAAATGTACACCAACTGATAAAGAAATGTAACTTTTGTCCCCTAAACCATGGCTTTGGTGGTACACCAACCTTGATGTTAACCAGAGATTTGGAAGAGTGAGTATAAGAGAATTAATTAGGTGTTTTAGGAGGTGGGATGTGTAGGGGAAAGAAGAAAACTTTTCGATTGTTTGTGGGTAGATTAGCCTCTTGAACGCTAGAACCCATTATTTTATTCTTCTTTTCTTGTTACTTAATTTCTTTTCTGTAACACCTCTGCTACCTTGTCCGGAGGTGGATTCAACTGTTATCACTAAGAAATGCATGAAAACGTAGTTAACTTCATCTCATTCTGTGCTAAATAAATGTCTGACATCAGGATATCGATTAACCATCAGCAGGTAAGACCTCTTTTAGTTCTGCAACGCATGAGCCTGAAGAGGATGAGCAACTTTTGCGGATCATATTGTATGAAGATGTGAATGAATACCTGTTTTCCTTAAGCTCAACAGAGGCAAGACTATCGTTGGTCTTCCAATTCATTGACTTCTTTGGCGGGAAGATGTCTCAATTGTAAGTTTTTCTGAGTAAATAGCCACTTCATTGAACCATTGGTCTTGTTATAATTGGTCGTAGCAAACATTCAAATTACCTTAATTTATGATTTGGATGTCCTCACTGCAACTTTTGGTTTTGGCTGGGCAGCCCTTCGGCCAATATATAGAAGATGAAGGTTTCATATATCATATATGTAAAATGGCGTACAAAAACTGCAAGGGGGTTCCTTTCTTAGACGTTTAGATTTATTGTTGCGTGGCTCTTGAACATTGTCTTCATGCTTGGTAGACCATGTTTAGTGTTAGGTCCTTTTCCCTCCTGTCTTGTAATTATAATTGTCAACAATTGTTTAATTTTAGCATAATGTGGTGGTGGTGAGGGGGTGTAATCTTCGAGGTGAGCTTCAACGTATTAGAGATATAAAAAGTCAAAAACAATTTTTAGCCCTTGTTTTTTGAACAATGTTGTGAATCTAACCTTAGCATCTCATAGGCAGCAATTTTATATATGGAACTTATGTGATTATACATAGGCTAGGATGTGCAAGCATCCTTTAAAAGGTCCATAATCAAGCTTGGAATATTTTACTGTCATTGACACAATTTATCATCTTTTGTTATGTCCTAGATTGCTCCTTTCTTTCTTTGTTTTTTTTTTTGTGGGGGGTATGTTGGTCGCTCATGCTTATGCCATAATAAAATGTATTTGGCAAGTTGATGACATTTTCTACCTCATTTCCTTGGCAGGATTTGTTCAAACAGTCCAAGTTGGGCAGAGATTAGCCTTAGCTTGGAGGATCTGCCAGAGTCTATATTGGAGAAGTTGAGATATATTCACAATGTTTTAACAAAAGTACAGAGCAATTCAACTGCTTTCAGTTTTGAATTTCTATCAGGCTGTTCCTCTAGGAGTGCTGATATGATGAAGTTTCTCCGGAATGCTCTCTTACTTTGTTTGACTATTTTCCCACGTAATTACATCTTGGAAGAAGCTGTTCTTATTGCTGAAGAGCTATATAATACAAAAACAAATCCTTCTAGCTGCTTGGTTACCCCGTGTCGAGCTTTAGCAAAGTCTCTCTTAAAAGGTGATCGGCAGGTATTCATTCTCTTAACCAAGACTTTAGAATCACAGTACTTATCTGTTTGGTATTTCTCCATCTGGGAAGAATATGGGAGATGGAAGGTTTTGCTTAATGAAATTTATATGCAAGTTCCTTTTTTTTCTTCTTATTTGTAGCTTTTTTTAGTTATATTTATAATCATCTGTCTCGGGTTACTATTGATGATGCCTTTGTCTGTATGTGTGCATGGTGACTGTAGGATGTATTGCTATGTGGGGTATATGCACGAAGAGAGGCTAACTATGGTAATATTGATCATGCAAGAAAAGTGTTTGACATGGCGTTGTTGTCCTTAGAAGGGCTTCCAGTGGTATGTTTATTTTTTTCTGCTTCAAAGCCTTTTTACCAAAATTTTGTTCATGTAAATTTCCAGTGGTATGTTTGCGTTTTCTCCTTCAAGCCTTTCACATGATGGGGTGTGTTAGATATTTACTTGAGAAATAATGAAATATTCCTAGGTCTTCTCCTAGCAATTGAAGCTTTCGGGATATGTTTGTGTTTTTAATGCACAAATGCAAACCGGTCACATTTCAGCTGCTTTTGACTGTGCACTTGAATCCTTATATTAAAATCAGTATTTGATCTTTAAATATCTAGCACTATCACATACCTTGTGAACGAAAGGCTGTGAGTCCATTTATTCTGGTTTTAAAAAAAGTAATGATACTTTGTAGGATTTTTTTTTTTGGGCATGACTCACTATGATTAACCTAAAACTATTCTGTACGCTTATGAAATTTTTTAAAATTGTCATAGGGTATACTTTTCATACAATAGATAATATCAATGTCTAATAAAAAATAATTTAAGTGTAACATTTCTAAAATTGGTTGTTCGAACGAAGATATGAATCCTGTATAGAACACTATCAAAATTTACCAGATGTCAATAAAATATCTGTATATATAATGCACAAGGAAATTAGCCCAAATCTTGGCAGTTTATGTCGGACCGCGTAGATTATTATATGAAACTAATATCCAATCTTTATATTCCATAAATTTTTGTTGGTCACTGAGCTAATGAAGAAACGATTTTCCATGTCTAAGTGTTGTGTTTGAAACTCCTTAATATTTTGGTCACTGAGCTAATGAAGAAACTCCTTAATATTTTCCATGTCTAAGTATTTTCTCCTGATTCACTATTTTTTTTTCATATTCTTTGGTTAACCGCACGGAGCAGGAACGGCAATCAAGTGCTCCTCTTCTATATTTCTGGTATGCAGAGGCAGAGCTTGCTAATGCTAATGATTGCGAATCTTCATATCGTGCAATGCATATATTATCATGCTTAGGAAGTGGTACAAAATATAGCCTGTACAAAGGTCAACCATCAAGTTTGCAACTGCTCAGAGCCCGCCAAGGGTTTAAAGAAAAAACTAGAACTGTACGGTCATCTTGGGTTCGTGGTATAATAAGTGACCAATCCGTAGCTTTGATATGTTCAGCTGCATTGCTTGAGGAGCTTACCTCTGGATGTGATGCAGTTGTTGAAGTTTTTGAACAGGCATTTGCAACGGTGCTTCCAGGTTATGATTCTTCAGAGCCTGGTTTTTTATTTAGAAATTAGAAAATGTAAGGCCTGCCAAAATAATACAAGTACACATTGTTAGTTGGAAATTTCTGATATCTACCTCAGTAAATCTGTCCCCTCAAGATTCCTCTGTTACCTGTATTATTAACTGGACATCTTATGCCTTCATGGTTCATTTGCTGTTATGCGTAGATATCAACTGAGAAAGGTTTATTTGCACCTTTTCATTTTCCTTTTTTTTTTTTGGTGAGTTCATGACATAATTTGATTGGCATTTGTTTTGTTCAGATGCAGTGATGCATGTCTGTTCCTCCTAATGTTCTAAGAATTTCATCAATCCACCTCAATTTTTTTCCCGGTGGATCTCATCATCTGACATGTGGACCAACAGTTAAAAAAATTGTAGAGTATTAAAATATTTGATTTACAGCAAACACAGTGAACCTTTAATGTCCAGTATAAATATAGTTAATAATGAAAAATTAGATTTAAAGAATCCAGGAAGTTTGCTGTGTGCCGTTCAACTTTGGCATATAATCTGGGACAGTTTGTCATGTGACCTAGGCAATCATTCCTGTGGAGCTAGTAAGTTATATTTATAGCACCACAAGAATTTATGCTGGTTTCATTCTAAATCGTTGCTTGTCTTGTAACATGCAGAAAGGAGAAGCCATAGTCATCAACTTGAACATTTGTTAAATTATTTCATAAAGATGCTTCAAAGGCATCAGAATCAAGCAAGTCTGACCAAAGTTTGGGAGTCCATTTCTCAGGGCCTTCAGATATATCCTTTCAGTTCAGAACTTCTTAAAGGTGTAGTGGAGGTTGGCCATTTACACACAACTTCTAATAAATTGCGGTGGATGCTAGGTGACTTATTTAAGAAGTAAGATCTTTGTTCTCCGCATGTTTTCTCTCTCAAAGTTCCATCTATTTTGATTAAGCAATTTTTAATGATTTTATAGTTTTATTTGTTTGGTTTTTGTTAGGCTTAGTAGTTTTTATTTTAACTTGAGCTTCTCTGCATTTATGCTTAGTTCAAGTGTTCTGTTTTTATTTTTTTTTAGATCAGCTTAAATGTTCTATTTTAATAGGGATAAGTTTACATGAACAATACATACATTTGATAAGCCAGAAATATGAATGATATCTGCTTTGTTCGCTAGAAAGGTTAATCTTGCTAAAATAACCATTCATTTCTTTTAAATCCACTATTTCAGGAAACCATCAGTTACCCTCTGGCTTTTTGCATTGTCATTTGAGATGTGTAGAGGTGGCTCACAATACAGAATCCGTAGGTTGTTTGAAAGGGCATTGGGTAATGATATGCTTTGCAGCTCAGTTGTGCTCTGGCGTTGCTACATTGAGTATGAGATGAACGTTACACATGATCCTTCTGCAGCTCGACGTGTTTTCTTTCGAGCCATCCATGCCTGCCCCTGGTGAGAGCTTGTTTACCAAATCTGGTATAAATAGCCATGGAAAATAAAGAAAACAAAATAGTACAACTAATTGAATATAGACTCTCAAACCTCATTAGAATATGTTGATAAACCTGTGATTGGGCAATATTTAATTATTCTTAACCGGCAATCTTTCTGATGCCAGGTCTAAAAAGCTATGGTTGGATGGCTTTCTCAAAGTGAACCCTGTGCTTACTGCGAAAGAGTTATCTGATCTCCAGGAAGTTATGCGAGATAAGGAACTGAATCTCAGAACAGACATTTATGAAATCCTTTTGCAAGAGTCATGACAATTGGCTTGTGTTACCGGAACGTGGCTGTACTACATCCTGTTAATAGTGTAGCAAATTGTGCCGGTCTCCGCCAAATTTTTGTACAATTTTATAGTTCAAGTAGTACAAGATCACATGTATGTTCATAGTGATGTTGAACGTTGTAATTATCAGATAGCTGTCTGGGACAATGCAAAATTTGAAGTGACTTCTTTGAGTGGAGAAGAATTTGATTTGATGCGGTTGAAATCATACCCCCTCCCCCTTTTTTTTTCTTTGGTTATAGTAGAGCTTGTTGGAGAAGCAAGGCGTGCGTAGGCAAACAGATACTAACATGCAAACTTACAATTTAGCATATTATTCATTCCTTCATGATATTCCTATGAGGTATTGGTAAGTCCTAGAATCTAGGTACTCATTAATCTCTTCTACTCTCTCTCTCTCAATCTCACTTAATGGGAGAAATTAGAAGTCAGGGAAAAAGAGTCTCCACTCCGAAATTAATACTGATTCATTCAATTCATGCTTTAAATGGAATACAATTGGGATATTTATAGAGGGAGAGATACACTAACTCTAACTGATTCTCTCCATGAACGCATAACTGCCCTACATGACTACCTTAGTGGACTCATGCATAACTGATTCAACAAACTGAACAATTACATAATTAATTAATAATTGAATAAAGAGTGTCAAATAACCGCTCCATTCTTCTTGCGTCACTCGTACGTGAGGACTCTATTAGGTATACTTTTTTGGGAAATTTATTGTTTGGTCCTACATAAGGGACTTATTTATCAAATGGTCCCAAAGTTTAAAATATTTAAAAAATGGTCCCATTGACAACATAAGGTGTTGTCAATACAGCATATGGTGTTGTCAGGGGTTGTCAAGTGACAACCCCATGTGCTGCATTGACCATTTTTTAAATATTTTAAACTTTGGGACCATTTGCTAAATATCTTCATTACATGGGACCAAATAGTAAATCTCCCTACTTTTTTTATATGTAGAGTTCTTTGTTCTGTTTTTTTTTAACTTTTTGGGTGCATCATTAAGATAACAACCAAGTAAGTATCCAGTGTTTTGTGTTTACTGCAACATATATAGCCCTGTTTACACCATTATAAAAGTATGTTTACATAAGTTAAGATAAAACTCTTTTCACTATTTTGTAAATTGTAAATCATATTAAAAAAATAGTATCTACTATTAATTCAAACAATCACTATAACTAAAAATGTTTTTTAAGTATATTGTTACTTTTGGGTTTTAATATAAGATTACAATTGACTAATTTGGAGATATTAAAAAAGTTAAATAACTTTAAAATACTTATATTTATCATTTTTAAAATTAATTTATCTTATTTATAAATTTATACATAAGGTATAAATAAGTATTTCATATATAACATAATATATGCAATAATGAAGTAATTTATTGAATTTATTTAATCTCTTCGTATTAGTCATGATCTTATAAATAGTATCTCATAAATTGCTGCATAGATTAAAAATAAACTAAATCCATTGGTTGAATCTTCAGTCAATTCAAAAGAACAACGTAGCAAACTCCCTTAGCATAATGACAATCAAAAGGAATGGCAAAACAAATGAACAACGCAACAAACTCCCTTGGTATCAAGCAATTAACATCTTCATCTGAACTCAAAATGAAGCCATTGCCTCAATTTTTTTCCATGCGGCAGAGGAATTTCCTAGAAGTTGTTTCGCTCAAAAAACAACAAAAGCAATGACAGAGAGAGTATGGTTGTGAATGGCAATGTCATCTTCCTGCTCTCTGTGCCGCCTGATTCAAAACCTGAACCAGAAACTGGCCCTTTAGCAGTCCAGAATGATGGTATTCCTGTGGATGGCGTTTCATAAGAAGGGGTTGAAGAAGCTGGTGGTGGAGGAGGAGGAGGAGGAGGAGGAGGAGGACATGACATGCCAAATAGGCAATTACCTGTCACACTGATACATGAAAGGATCATATTAAATTAACAGCTAACATACCGAGCAAAATGATTATCCAGAAAAATGAAGACGCAAGAGGCTGAGGTACAGAAACTCACATTAGTTTTAAGTTTTTATTTTGAGATAGTGATTTAGGTATGGTTCCACTGAATCTATTATCTGCTAAATTCCTGGTCAAACATGAACAAGTAATATCAAAGGCCTGTTTCCGTTTCAAAGTAGTGCATTAGTTTCTTGTTGTAATGTAATGGTTACTCACAGCAATTTTAGTTTTGGCAATGAACCAAGAAAGTTGGGAATTGGTCCAGACAAGCTGTTATTATGCAAATCACTGCAAGTTTTAGACATTAACCAAAAAATTCATCAGTACACAGAAGAGTCCACATTAATAAGAAAACGTTTGAGTGTTTCATCACAACTTACATTGTCTCCAATTCATTTATGGAACTGAAGTCAGGTAGCGGTCCTGATAAGCCAAAGCTTCCAAGATTCCTGTTTCAGCCCAAATACAAAAGGCGACACCATTTTATCACTCAGAAAGAAGTTGGTGTATATATACACACGCATACAGAAATTAAAGTGGTCCTGTGAATAGAGCGTCCCAGCACTTCGTTTTACCAAAAGGGGGAAAAAGACAAAGCATGAGGTTTACAATTTGGTGACACGTGGGGATGCATCAGAGTTGCATTCAAGCCATTCCCATGAAAATGAAGATGGAAGGCAAGGGTCACCACTCCATTTCTGAAGCACTTCAAGATTCTTCTGTAGTGCCGCTAATCCTTCCACTAGATTAACCAAACAATCTCAGAATAACACATGACACCAAAAAAAAAAAGCACAACCTTTCACAGTTTAAAGTAAATAATAAAAGCCATACCATCATCACTGTTTGTTCCAACTGTGAGTGCACCACTCACTGTGTAGACTTCATAGGCATTAAGCAGAGGAGGAAGTGTGGAACTAGTTCTATCTGCAAAAACGGTCACACTTGTGTTTGAATTCGCGGTCCTGTTTGTGATGCGCAGCTCCGATACAGCTCCAAAAGGAGGGACGAAAGGTTGCGAATAAGGAACTTGGTTGATCTCAACTTGAATGGATCTTGTTTCGTTGGAACGAAGGAGAGTGACTTCAGAGAAATAGGCTGTGATATATATAGGTTGGCTTGTTTCAGGAAGGTCAGTGTTAAGAACAACGCCCCATAAAGTTCCAGTGGTTGTGGTTGCAGTTCGAAGAACAGCAAGAGGTGGTTGATCTTCTGCTTTGCTCGTGTCAATCGATGCAGCTTCGTTCACCACATTTTCCACGAACACAAACCCACCTTCTGCTCTCCAAATCCGATCATAAGCATCATCTGGATACCTATATAAGGAAGCGTCCGCATAACTTTAACATAAGGCAAACTACATATGTAATATGAAGATGACGGTAAAGAGATCATAAGAAAGGAATGGGTATATATACCTAGTACTGAAATTTGCACCAGCATTGGCTCTATTAGACAGGAGCAGAGCGCGCCCAGAATCAACATGAGTGTACATGCTCATCTCTAAGCTTCTGATCTCCAGCCCAGAGATGAAAGGAATCTGATCCTTATATACCTGAGCAACACAAACACTGGTTGTGTTTTTCTTGGTAACATAAATGGCCTCATGATACACTCCTATAAGATTAGTAGTGTTTACAGTGGCCCAAAAGTTGCCGTCAAAGTGAAGGTCAAAGGTGGGAGGAGAGTCTTTGCCGTCGTAGTTCCCATAGAAGAAGCTTGCTCGAACCAGAACCTTCTGTCCCTTACCGACGTTGACGGTGTAGCAGTTCTTCTTGAGGGTAGGGAAAGCTCTGAGGGTGGACATGGCGGTTTCGCTCATGTACAGAGGGACTGTGCTGGTGTACTCAACGACGTAGGAGTCTCCATTTTGAACGTAAGAGTCATCGGCGTCCCACGGGAAGATGTCGCCGTTGGCAGAAGAATAGTTAGAGCCACAGTCGATGCTGACGAAGGTAGGGGAAGATGAAAGAGATGGAGTTAGGGTTGTGAGAAGTAGAGAAAGAAGGAGAAGAAAGACATTGTGGATAGCCATTGTCGATGTTGTTGTTTAGCATGCAAGCTCGAAAGATCCATGCGACTATTTATACAAGCTTCTGCTCTTTTGACTTCTTCCCGGCAACTCAATAGGTATGCTCTGAAGTTCTTTTAAAATTCTTTGCACTTAGTTTAAGTTCAAAAGTGAGTTGTAATTTCCTTAATTTATTGAAAAATATTTTTTTAAATAAATTATAAAGTCAAAATCTGTTTGAGTAAATAACTTATTGATATAGTATAGATATTATAACGTGGCTGTTACTTATCTAATATAAAAATATTGTATTAGCGAGACATTTTTTTTTGGGGATTCTTGATGGGGGACTTGTAAGTTGTAACATTAATATAAAAATATTAGATATATCCTTTATCTTATTATAATATAATAGGGTCCTAGTATTACTATTGTGCAAAGCCCATATTAGAACAACCTTTCACTCTACTTTCTCTCCATTTATTATCTCCATCATGTTTTAAAGAAAGGAGCGAATTTAAGTACAAGGATAGTGGGATTAAAAAAAGAGAATAACAGAGTCCATTGAAATGTAGAAAGGACAAACCATAGTTTCAAATTTATCTAATCCCATATCAGACCCATTAAACTAAACAAGAATTTCACAATGTAATGAAAATATAATATTGCCCTTGACCATGAAATGACGAATTCCCTGAGTGTGACTTATCATTACCTATACTAGAGTTATAGTTTCTTAAATTGAAGTTACAATTGAAATTTATGAAAGAAGGCACTCATCTCCTTATAAGTTCGAAGGTTCAAAAATTGAAATAACAAATTTCTTAACCGTGACTTGTCATTACCTATATTAGAGTTCAAATTCCCTAAACTGAAGTTGCAATCAAAATTTTATGAAAAGTGGCATCTTTTTCTTTACAAGTTCTAGGATTCAAAAATTGAAGGCAGATTTCTTAACCATAATTTTTCATTACCTATAATAGAGTTGCAATATCTTAAATTGAAGTTACAACTGAAATTTTCCGAAACAATGTTCCCACTACCTTGCAAGTTACAAGATTCAAAAAATGAAATGGTAAATTCTCTAAGTGTAACTTGTTATTACCTATATTATCATTGCAATCCCCTAAACTGAACTTGCAATCGAAATTTAAAATGAAATGTCAAAATCTCTAACTATGACTTGTTATTACCTATATTAAAGTTACAATGGAAATTTATTAAAGGAGGTTCACATTTCCTTGTAAGTTCCCTGATTGAAAGTTTAAAATGGTAAATTCTATGTGACTTGTCATTACCTATACTAAAGTTGCAATTCTCTAAATTAAAGTTGTAATCGAAATTTTCTAAAATTAAAGGAGATCCCTATTTCTTTGCAGGTTCCTTTCAAAAATTTTATTGTAACTTCAGTTTAGGGAATTGCAGTTCTAGTATAGTTAATCACAAGTATCACTTAGAAAATTTGTCATTTAGATAATGTGTTTAATTCTTCTGTTTCGAGATATGATATTCGGTATTATTAAATAATGTGTTTTTTAGAAGAAAAAATTTGACACACATTTTTAATACAATAGTGAAAAATAACCAATCTAGTTTCTTTTATCTCCATGAATTTGCTAGCTAAATTTTATATTTAGGACTCAACATTTAATTAATACAATATTACCCAAAAAAGAGTGCATTTTTTTCAAAACAAAATTAAAGATACAAATGAAAACTTCTGTAATAAAGGAGTTAACCACACCAAATTTTAACTACCAAAAAAATGTTTTCCGTCGCTAAATGACTATTTTCTATCGCTAAAACGAGGGTCGCTAATATTTTTCGTCGCTAAATGGAAATTTTCTGATGGAAAATAGCTATTTAGTGATGGATTTTTTGTCACTAAATAACATTTTCTGGTAGTATTTTCCAATCAAGCATTTTTATAAATGGATTAAGTGAGTAGTTGACTGAATACAATTTAAATTATCATGACTAATCAACGGCACAAATTATGCTTACTATGATTAAATCCAGCTGCCTTAACGTGCCAACTGCGAAGAGGTGGCTTCAAAATTGTTTCCTTTCATAAACTATGCTACAAAATATATTATATATATGCCAACCCTTGAAGTAATCTGTGTTGAACTGAAACAGAGAGGCATGCTACTTTTGATATAATTTTTAGTTTCAAAACTTTTACAAAATTATTGATTTAATTTTTTTAATTTTTATTCAACACAACTTAGTTCTTGTCATTTAGAGTTAAGGGATAATCATAGTGTGACTAATTTGTACTAAGAAAACATTATATATAAGAATTGAATTGTTTCGAGTGAAAAAATTATGGAAATTAAAGTAATTAAGTTATTCCAAGTCAAAATTTAATGAATAAATCGAATAATTGATTAAAATTATAGATGGAAAATTTTATGTTTTTCCGTTAATTAATAAATCAATTAAAAAGGGATGAAGCTAGAAAGGAATAGCTGGATGAGTTTCAACGCTGACCATTTTGAGGTTTACGAAACTCGCCTTGTAGACCTTTGACTTTTGTTAAGGAATTGATAATTGTCTTTAGTACAAACATTCTATTTGAAATCTACAGACTGTTTTTTTAATAAAAAAATATTTATCTGATTTTATCCTAATTTAATTATAGGTTACATAGAGACAACAGGGAGCAAATTATAAAACCCTTCCTACGACAACTAGCTTATATTTTTTATTTTCCTAACATATATATTCTCTTATTAAAAACAATCATATTTAAAACATTATTTTAATTTCTTTAGTTATAAGAAATGTACCACTTTTGTTTGGCTCAATCTAATTGGTACGATAACCTCTTTTTAAATCCATGACTTCATTAATCGATGCGGAGTTCACCTTAGCTAATTGCGTTTAGTTGTTTTACTGTTTAAGTAAAGTCTTAAAATTTTAATTTATACTCTCTCTAATTTTAAATACAGAGATTTGAATGACTAATTCATACTTTCTAGCTACCTACCTGTCTCTTGAAAGCAGATCGTAATACAAATTTTAAGGTATATTCAATACTTATTATTTTATAAGTGATTGATACAACTTCTTTAGGGTGAGTTTAATTTGTATTAGCTTTCTGAGAATAACTTCTAAAAAAAATAATAAAAGTGATTTTTAAGAATAGATTTTAAGTATAATAGATATTATGAAAAAATGATTTTAATTAAATGAAAGTAGTTGGATTGTTATCATCAGAATCACCTTTTTTTATGTGTAAATTATAAAAAAATGATATAAGGTAACGGAATAACTACATAAAGGGAAAAAATTAATTTATATTCTTGTTTAAAGTTTGAATAACATATGCATATGTAAGACCAATGTATTATTTAAGAAAAATATGTGATTAAATTTCATAATTAATTCAATAAGTTAAATTAAATTTATCTAAGAAAATAAAATTACGGCATTAGTCAATCATATAATATGATAAAATAGTTTAAGAATGCATGCATTAATAAATTTAGTGACTTATTTTTAATCATCTTAAAAATATATGTATTAATAATTTTTAGTGTTTATAGGGAAGGAGAAGCTGGGTCTCTGAAATTGGGAAAGAGAAGAGGATAAATAAAAAGGAGGGTATTTTCGGTTGATTATTAACCTAGTAATCAGTTAGTAACACACACACACACATATAAAAAATTCAACGTCACTAAGAAAGCCATGATGTGGTGAAAGAAAGAAATTAATAAACCACTATTTGGCACCATGATGTGGGGAAAGAAGAAATTAATAAAACACTATTTGGCACCATGATGTGGGCTTGTTTGGCAACCAATTCTAGAACCTATGTTTGGTTTTAAAACCTAGGTTTTACCTCAAAATTGAGGTTTTGTCCAAGCAAATTTTTTTTCCGAAAAGCTATTTTGGTTACAAAACCTCAGTTTGAAACCTAGGTTTTCTCTTTCCTACTTTTTCTTTCCTACTTTCCTCTTTTCTACTCACTTTTTTGCCTCAGAATCCGTAAAAGCTAATAACTCCCCAAACATGAATCACTTTTCAAAACCTAAGTTTTGCCTCGTAATCTGTAAAAGCTATTTTTCAAAATATATTCTCCAAAATCTAGATTTTACCTCAAAATTTGTAAAAGCTATTTTCAACCTCACATCCAAACAAACTGCACCGTGAAAAAGAGTTTCGACAGGTTTTGGGTTTTTTTTTTCCTTTTTTCTTCTGTTAATCTTCAGTCAATTCACATTTTTATTGATAACAGACTCTGTGGCATCAAAGAGCACCAACATAATGACACGGTCACAAAATGAACAATCGTTGAAATGCAGGGTTTGCATTTTTCAAAGAAACAATCATTAATCTCACAGATAGAGATGATCCATCGAAAGCAATAGAAAAAAAAATCAACATAAAGAGCCAAACTCCCTTGTACTATCTAGCAGTTAACATCTCCATGTAAGCTCAACATGAAGCCACTGCTTCAATTCTTTTACATGCTGCAGAGGAATTTTCTAGAAGTTCCTTAGCTCCAGAAACAACAAAAGCAATGACAAAGAGATCATGGTTGTGGATGGCAATGTCATCTTCCTGCTCTCTGTGCCACTTGATTGAAAACCTGAGCTAGGAACTGGTACTTCAGCGGCCCAGTAAGGTGGCATTCCTGTGAACAGTGTTTCATGAGAAGAGGTTGAAGGTGGTGGTGCTGGCCCTTCAGCAGCCCAGTAAGGTGGCATTCCTGTGAACGGTGTTTCATGAGAAGCGGTTGAAGGTGGTGGTGCTGGCCCTTCAGTAGCCCAGTAAGGTGGCATTCCCGTGGACGGTGTTTCAGGAGAAGGGGTTGAAGGTGGCGATACTGGTCCTTTTTCAGAAGCCCAGTAAGGCGGCATTCTTGTGGATGGCGTTTCACGAGAAGGGGTTGAAGGTGGTGGTGCTGGTCCTTCAGCAGCCCAGTAAGGAGGCATTCCTGTGGACGGTGTTTCACGAGAAGGTTTTAAAGGTGGTGGGGCTAAACGGGAAGGGTTTGAAGGTTGTGGTGTAGGACATGACATGCCAAATAGGCAATTACCTGTCACACTGATACATGAAAGGGTCATATAAATTAACAGCTAACATACCTACCAAAATCAAGAGAAAAGCACCAGATCAGATAGGTTGTGCAGGAGAGACTGAAGTGATAAACTCACGTTAGTTTTAAGTTTTTATTTTGAGATAGCGATTTGGGTATGATTCCACTGAATCTATTATCTGCTAAATTCCTGGTCAAACATCAACAAGTAATATCAAAGGCTTGTTTCAATTTCAAAACACTCCATTATTTTCTTATGGTGATGTAATGGTACTCACAGCAATTTCAATTTTGGAAATGAACCAAGAAAGCTGGGAATTGGTCCAGACAAGCTGTTATTATGCAAATCACTGCCAGTTTTTCACAAAACCAAAACATTAGTATATAGAGAGGCAATATCAATCATTAAATGAATGTTTTAGTGTTTTATTACAACTTACATTGTTTCAAGTTCAGTCATGGAACTGAAGTCTGGTAGTGGTCCTGATAAGCCAAAGCTTCCAAGATTCCTGTTTCAGCTCAAATACAAAGGGCAACACACCATTTTATAACTCGGAAAGAGACAGATACACAAACACACTTACTATTACCAAAACAAAATTCTGATCAATATCCATATACCTATAAAAGTTGCAGAAATTTCAGTTGTCTGTGTGAACATTGCGTCTCACCACTTTATTTTACCAAAAAGAGAAAAGCACAAAGAATGAGGCTTACAATATAGTGACACGTGGGGAGGATCAGAGTTGCATTCAAGCCATTCCCATGAAAATGAAGATGGAAGGCAAGGGTCACCACTCCATTTCTGAAGCACTCCAATATTCTTCTTTAGTGTTGCTAATCCTTCCACTTCATTACCACAAAAATAATTAACTAAACAATCTCAGAATAATGACACCAAAAAAACACTCAACCTTGCATGGTTTAAAGTAAATAGACTAACCATCATCGCTGTTGGTTCCATCTGTGAGTGGACCACTCACAGTGTAGACTTCATAGGCATTAAGCAGAGGGGGAAGTGTGGAACTAGTTCTATCTGCAAAAACGGCCACACTTGTGTTTGAATTCGCGGTCCTGTTTGTGATGCGCAGCTCCGATACAGCTCCAAAAGGAGGGACGAAAGGTTGCGAATAAGGAACTTGGTTGATCTCAACTTGAATGGATCTTGTTTCGTTGGAACGAAGGAGAGTGACTTCAGAGAAATAGGCTGTGATATATATAGGTTGGCTTGTTTCAGGAAGGTCAGTGTTAAGAACAATGCCCCATAAAGTTCCAGTGCTTGTGGTCGCAGTTCGAAGAACGGAAAGAGGTGGCTGATCTTCTGCTTTGCTCGTGTCAATCGATGCAGCTTCGCTCACCACATTTTCTACAAAAACAAACCCACCTTCTGCTTTCCAAATCCGATCATAAGCATCATCTGGATACCTATGAAAGGAAAAGTCCTCATAATTTTAACGTACATAATAGTATATATTGCACTACAAACAAATTAAACGAGGTCTTAATTTATTAAGAATCAGGCTAGTATATAGTATGAAGATGACATCAAAGAGATCATAAGAAAGGAATGATTATATATACCTAGTACTGAAATTCGCACCAGCATTGGCTCTATTAGACAGGAGCAGAGCGCTCCCAGAATCAACAATAGTGTACATGCTCATCTCTAAGCTTCGGATCTCCAACCCAGAGATGAAAGGAATCTGATCCTTAAATTTCTGAGCAACACAAACACTGGTTGTGCTTTTCTTGGTAACATAAATGGCCTCATGATACACCCCTCTCAGGCTTGTAGTGTTTACGGTGGCCCAGAAATTGCCGTCAAAGTGAAGATCAAAGGTGGGAGGAGAGTCTTTGCCGTCGTAGTTTCCATAGAAGAAGCTTGCTCGAACCAGAACCTTCAGTCCCACACCGACATTGACGGTGTAGCAGTTCTTCTGGAGGTCAGGGAAAGCTCTAAGGGTGGACATGGCGGTTTCGCTCATGTACAGTGGGACTGTGCTGGTGTACTCAACGACGTAGGAGTCTCCGTTTTGCACGTAAGAGTCATCGGCGTCCCACGGGAAGATGTCGCCGTCTGTGAGAGAAGAGTTAGATCCACAGTCAATGCTGATGAAGGTATGGGAAGATGAAAGAGATGGAGTTAGGGTTGTGAGAAGGAGAGAAAGAAAGAAGAAATGCATTGTGGATAGCCATTGTCGATGTTGTTGTTTAGCATGCATGCTTTGTGTAGATCGATGCATTAGTTATACAAGCTTCTGCTCTTTTGACTTCTTCCCAGTAACTCAATAAGTGGTGGGCCCCATTTATTGTGTGAAGTGGGCATGTTTGGTCTTTTGATTAGATTTCAAAAGTCAAAATCCAGCTATCTGAGTAAATAATTTATTGATACAGAGGAATTAGCGAGGCATTTTTTTTAGGGAGATTTACTATTTGATCCCATGTAGTGAAGATATTTAGTAAATGGTCCCAAAATTTAAAATATTTAAAAAATGGTCCCATTGACAACACGAGATGTTGTCAATGCAACACATGGGGTTGTCACTTGACAACCCCTGACAACACCATGTGCTGTATTTCAATGGGACCATTTTTAAATATTTTAAACTTTGGGACTATTTGCTAAATATCTTCACTACATGGGACCAAACAGTAAATTTCCCTTTTTTTTAAGCCACAATGACTGTAAAATACTATTGAATTTTTTAAACCCCATTTGATATCATGAATAAGGGAAATGATATATAGGTATTAGTCACTAAATGAGATTTTGCAAATGTATGTGAAAAGACAGAACTTCCCCATATAAAAAAAAAAAAAGGAATGCATCCTCACATGAGCACACCACCATCCACTGAAACTCCAACATTTGGCCGACGTAGGGCAGCAGTCATCTAGTTGAATCTTCAGTCACCGGCTATCAGAGCTCCAGTTGGCGGTAGCTGTTTTTGGGCACCACAGAATTATTTTATTTAAATTAAGTGGGAGCCAATGTGGTGGATGTCGGATTTCACCCCACCCCACCTTGGTTCCCCCAAAAGTTTGGTGACCATTGGACCATCAAACTACTTGAAAAATATAATGCATGCAAATATAAAAATACATGTAATCAAATAACGTTTTACTCAATAACAATTTTATACTATGAATGACAATTTTTGTAATAAAAATTTCAATAGCAACGTTTACTACAAAAGCTCAACGAATTGTCATTACGTTTCTTGGAATTGTTAATACCATACGAAAAATTGTCAACTAATTCAACGAAATAACAAAGGTGCCACAGCGGAAAAGTTGTCATAATAGCATTAAAAAAACTTGTCAATATGCTAGAAATTTTAGTTTTCCAAGACTTAATAGAGCAATATGGGCACCCTAGAGAAGATGTTGTGAAAAACATAAAAAAAAAATATGTCATTTCATTTGTCGGAATTGTCAATACTATAAAAAAATTGTTAACTAACTCAACGGAGTGGCAGAGACACCACAACTACTAAAGCTTCGGCTAGGTGGCTACTACTGGTCGCTGGCCGACCGACCGCCGTAGCTCCGGTGGCTAGCAGTGGTGCTTCGGTAAGGGTGTCTCATTCTTTTTTATATATGAGGAGTAGTTCCATTTTTCACATGAATTTGCAAAATCTCATTTGTTGACTGATACCCATATGTCCTTTCCCTTATTCATGACACCAAATAGGGTTTGAAAAATTTAAAGGGTATTTCCTGTAATTATCCCTTCTCTAATTTTTTTTGGGTTTGATGAGAATAAGGAATGCGTAAACACCTTAATTTATTTCTAGTCCATATACATATATTATTTAATTAAGACTATTCTGTTTAAACTTCTATTAAATATTAAATGTGATTTGTTTTGCCATCATGTACATAACTTTATTTTATTAGCAGTATTGTGCAAAACCAATGTGAAAGCCACAATGTGGCCGCGGACGGTTTATAATAAAAATATTACCAAAAAATTGAAAAGATACATAAATGAATATTTATTCTGTAATAAAGAAGTTAATCACAACAAAATTTTAAAATCAAGCATTTTATTTTGTTTTTTAATTGGATTGAGACAGTAATAGTTGACTGAATACATGTTTTAAATTTTTATGACTAATCAACGAGCACAAATTATGTTTATTATGGTTAATTAAATCCAGCTGCCATAACGTGCGAACTGCGAAGAGGTGGCTTCATCAAAAATTGTTTCATTTCATAAACTATATAATATATAATATAATGCCAAACCACCTTGAGTTGAATTTGAAAGAGAGACAGGCTAACTTTGAAATGTTCAACAATAACAACATAAAAGTGCTAACAAAGTTATTATTGATATTTATTAATGGCATGATATAATTTTTAGTTTCTAAACTTTTTTTCCTCAATTATCAATTAATGCACGACCTTTGAACTTAACACAACTTAGTTCTTATGAATTTTCGAGTTAAGCAATTATAATGACTAACATACAGAGTAGAAAAAACTATATAAGAATTGAATATCGTGTCAAGTTAAAAAAAATATAAGGAGTGAGTTGTCCTCAATCAAAATCAAGGAGTAAATAGAAAATATAATTGGAAAAAATACAAGCGCCAAAAGTTATGTTTTCCCTTTATTAAGTATACATTTGATCATTTAAATTTACATTAAATTTCAGCTTGATCCTTTAAGTTTAAAAAGTATTTTTTTATCATTTTATCTAACACTATTAATTGTATTTAACGGAAAATGATGACTTATCAAATTTAAGCGGTGATTATGCAGCTAAATAATAAAAAACATGGTTAAATTTTGAGATATAAAAAATGATTATATTGAATATTTAAAATTTAAGCATATTTTATTATCATTTAATTACATAATCCCTGTTTAAATTTGATAAGCAACTATTTTCCGTTAAATAAAATTAACACTGTCAAGATAAAAGAACTAAAAGTGTAATTTATAAATTTAATAAACCAAATTGAAATCCAATGTAAACTTAATGATCGAATGTATATTTTAGCCTAATTAATTAATCAATTAAAAGGGTACAGTGGGACCGGCTTGAATGCTGGCCATTTTGAGGTTTAATTACTGAAACTCGCCTTGTGGACCTTTTGGAATAAGTACGAGAATATTGGCTTATGGAACTACACCGTTGACTTTGGAACAGACGTTAATCTATTTGAAATCTACAAAAAAAAAAAAAAATAATAAAAAATTGTATCTGATTTTCATATTTTATCTTTAATTATGGGCTGTATAGGGACAACACCGAGCAAAACTCTTCCTACAGCAGCTTCTATTTATAAGGTTTAAATCCAAAACTTTACCATATACGCCGATTCCCCCTAATAGTGTTTTGAATATATATATATATATAGTTGTTTTAATGTTTACTTAAAGTTTCCCGGCAGAGATTATGGGATTAACAAAAAGGTATTTATGTTTAGTGACCAACAGTGTGTTGAAGTTGATTACATCTAATAGAATGATGCATGTGCTTAGTAAAAAAAATGTTAATATAAAGTTTTGAATTTTCAATTTATACTCACTCCAATCTTAATTATAAGAATTGCACGACTAATTCACACTCTTTCCATTCCTAAATATAAATCATCACACAGCTGTTTAGATGATTTCAAGCTATGTTACTCAAGTCATTTGTTTCGTTGAGGACTTTTTAGCAACATGCATGACATAATGAATGTTGTCCAATCTGAACATATTAGAATGGGGAATTTTAAGCAACTTTTTATGAAATGTAAAATAATATATCAAGCGATTATGTATTTTCCTCATGTCATTATATATAACTAACAAATTAAAATCAAAATAAATATCTCCCGTGTTAAATTTAAAAGCTAGACATGAGTTTAACTTTTGTTCATAAATAGAAAATCTCTGTCCATTGTCTTCCAAAATTTATAGTTGTTTCCCTCAAGGTATCCCTAATTGCACATGTTGATTAAGACGACTTCTATCTATAGTTCTAATTAATAGACATGATTGAAAATGGTAGTTTGAAGAAATCAACACATACTTGTTATATATAAGCAACTTACTTAACTATGTTACTTAATATCCGCACGTTAATCATTTGGACGTTATGTTAAATGCTGGAGCTAGCGCACACACAACATATATAGATATAGACGTACGTTTGGTTAAGATTGGGGGTGCATGATTGGTTCATCAAGAAAACACAGTGGCATTAACTTGAATGAGCAACTTGGGCAGTCGAGTGAAGTGGATTCCATTCTTGTCACCGATAGTAAAGCTGTTCTTGAAGTGGACGGTTCATATATACTCAAACCATAGCAGAAACAAGCTGTCGTATTAATAACGATGGGATTCCCTAATGCATGTTCAGATGATTATGTCTTGTGTTTGGCCAGTGTCTGTGTCATTTCAAGTGTTGGTTACGTTAATGGTTCTCCCTCACAGTGCTTCTCGCTAAAGTGTGGATTTCCTGACTCAAGAAGAACGATCGAAGTTAGTTATCTAGTTCATTGGGAATTAGATTTGCCAGTAAACTTGGAAAAGAAAATACTTGGGCACATTTGTTGATTTGGGCCAAGATAAGGGACAATTGTAGTCGAATAATTGGTGCCTCTTCTTGGTTACTGTAGTGAAAATGATCAATAGATTCTGGTGTACCCCTTTATGTCCAATGGCTCTTTACAGGATAGACTTTATGGTAAATATCCCAAAAATCTTTCAGCTTACATATTTTTTATACCCCATTATTTTGTTTCTTAAAGTCATCTTTGACAGCAGGTGAACCAGCAAAGAGAAAAGTATTAGATTGGCCAACCAGACTTTCAATTGCTCTTGGTGCAGCTCGAGGTAACTAACAATCTTAAAAAGTGGTAACAAATATATAAAGCTGTAATACCTTAAACTGGTTTGCATAGGGCAGGACTAAGCAAGAATTTTTTTAATATTCCCCCCTAAAAATTGAGCAGGTTTGGCATATCTTGGTACATTTCCGGGGCGTTCCATTATACATAGGGATGTAAAATAAAGCAATATACTTCTGGATCATAGCATGACAGCTAAAGTAGTAGATTTTGGTTTCTCAAAATATGCTCCTTAGGAAGGAGACATTGGAGCTTCTCTTGAACTAAGAGGAATAGTAGGATATCTAGATCCCGAGTAAGTAAATACATTTACTTTAAATGATTTCATCTCAAAACTCCATTGCATTGCTTTCTTTTTTTCTTTTCTTTTTTCCACTTTAAACAAATAATTCATTAGTCCTCATCCTGAACTGCTCAGATTCTTGTATCAATTTAAAGCAAAAGCTCTGCAGGTACTATAATACCCAGTAGTTATCTGCTAAAAGCGATGTCTTCAGCTTTAGCGTGGTTCTACTCGAAATCGTGAGCGCTCGGGAACCTCTCAACATCCACAGGCCACACAATGAATGGAGCCTAGTGGAATGGGTATGATCCAAGTCCCAATCTTTTTCAGAAAAATGAAGCACTCATGATGATGCAGCTAGTATTAGTATTAGCCAATAATCATGTGCTTATTCTATGTTTCTACGTGAACTTTGCATCCAGGCTAAACCATACATAAGAGCAGCAAATATTGATGAGATAGTGGATCCTGGAATAAAAGGAGGATATCATGCAGAGGCAATGTGGAGAGTGGTGGAATTAGCGCACTCATGTATTGAAACCTGCTCAAGATTCAGGCCTGAGATGGAGGATGTTGTCAGAGAATTGGAGGATCAATGCTTTAATTATAGAGAACAATGCATCAAAATACATGAAGTCCATAAAGAGCCTTGGAGGCTCCAATCCCGACTCCTTTGTAATAGATCCAAATCCTTGAACGATTTGGATCTCTTAACTTTTATCTATATTTTTTTAAAATTTAAGACGTTCATCAAACATTAGAATGTGTGCTTATGGTTATATATACTAAGTACTTGATATTACTATTTACAATTTGATTTTTGGGTTAATTGTCTGATTAAATAGGATTTGTTTATAAAATATTTATGTTAATGCGTAGTTGATTCGTATATAAAATCAGTGGCGGAATAAAAAATATAATTGCCTGTTTAGCGACGGAAGATTTAGCACGTAATTGCCCATTTAGCGAAGGAATATAACGCATTTAGCGATGAAATTGTAATTTAACGATGGGCAAATATGGAATAATATCACCATTTAATGACGGAATTTGCTGATTTTAGCGAAGGAAACTTCCGTAGCTAATTTAGCGACGGATTTTTCCCTCACTAATTAGCGAGGGAAAATTTCCATCGCTAAATTAGAGACCCTTGTTTTAGTGACGGAATGAATTTTCCGTCGCTAAATCTGATTTTTCTGGTAGTGATATGAAATAATGGAGTAAATTGATCACAAACTTCATATGTGTCAAGCTGCGTACTCTTCTGTCCCAATCTGGTAGAGTTACTAATGCCAGGTTTACTGGATGAACCTATAAATTAATGATTTTACCGATTAAAATTCTATAGGAGTTTGTCTCTAGATCCTTACCTATAGAATGCTTCACAAAAGTTGATCAAACTTTTGCAACCTAACCGATCAGCTAAAACCTAGATGAATTCGTCTCTAAATCTTTAACTATACAAAGCTCTACAAGAGTTGATCACTCTATTATGAGCCAACCGTATTCTATCTCAGGTACAAAACCACATGCTAATATTTGTCAAGGAAAAACTTTTCGTTCATCCTAAAATAGCTGAATATAACTTGCTCATTAATAAGGAAAAGTAGCTTTGATATGACTCAAAATTAAAATTAAAAATATATAATAACATAACATCATCTACTTAAATTAAAGTAAGGATATTGATATTAAATATATTTTTGAGATATCTAATTAACACTTGTATATCTACAATAATATCCTAAAATATAAACTACTAATATATTTTAAAGATTCTTAAAATGATTCAAAATATCTAAATGATAGATCAAATATTTCTAAGACAATTAAATACAAAGTGACACATTTTTAAATAAAAAAATTATACAGAAAATTAAAACAAAAAGACTTAATTTTCTTCTTCCACGTACGCCTCTTATAATTGAATGACAAGCATGATATCTAATGAAATTGACATAATTGCCCTTTATATTCTTATCAGTTACGCTAATTAACTCAGCAATCTCGTCCAGTTTGGTTTACGGTAATTAAAATAGTTTACTTATAAAAAAAAAGAACACTTGTTCATCAAATTCCAATGTGCTACAAACGGGACTTGGTCCAAGTGATAAGCGGCTTGGTTCCGCTTAAGCAGGTCTCGAGTTCGAAACCAAATGTATGCAGAAATCCTCATTGGGAGGCTCACCCACCGCAGTCAGGTGCGCGACGTGGGTTTGATCTGAATGTAGTTGGAACAAAGCTTTGATGAAAAGGGTGGACAGCAAAAAAAAATCCAATTTGCTTGAGCTATATGGTTTTTCATCAACAAGAAAATTAATATTTCATCAAGAGGAGGTTGGGCCTCAGAAGGTAATTGGTATGATCGCCTGGAAAGTAGTTTCTATCAGACTTTGCACAACTGCATTAAACAGAGAATGCTGCACCGAGAAAATGTCTCACTAAGAAAGAATGCTGCAACTGCAACAAAAATCCAACACATACTCATATGTCTATATATATATATATATCCATCTTCTTACATGGGTCCAGTTTCAGACCTTCATATCTAAGCAATTTAGAAGAGCTTTACTATTTTTTGGTAATTAGGATGTAATCTCTAAACCATTCTCTCCAAGGCTATAACGATTCAGACAGATGAAAGAGTTTTCCAGCAACTGCTTCAGGGCAGTGCGCCTGTCTCTGCAGGTATAGTTTAGTCTTCCTTTTCTTCTTGAATGAAAATCTGGAATCCATTAATCAGAGTAACCGATGCAACATCACGGTCAAGAGACCTAGCTTCTCTCATCAACCAAGCCTCTTGATAAGAAATGTGTGTTGATCAAAGATACAAAAGTTATCAACAACACTATGGGAGATGTGTTATATTATGTTTTCCTTTTAGTGTTCTGTTAATAAATATGTTGCGTTATGTTTCATAAATAAGGCATATATCTTAACAAATTGATAAGCTCAAATCATGATTAACTCAGAGCAAATTTAAAATTCCAATATGATAAATACATCCCAAAGGTCTTAGAGCCCTCAGCTTCACAAAGAAAAACAATTTAGCAGCAACCTTTGATAACCATAAATGTCATACCGTGAGACCCCACCTGAACCTAATTCCCAAATTTCTGAATCCTAGTGTTCCTCTAGCAGCATGAGGCTAAGATCTCTGAAAACCCAAAATCTATGTTGTGGTATCATTAGTGGTGGAAGATTCTAGTTCTATTCTTGGAGGGGAAGGCATGATAGGTTTTGGAGGCATTTCCAACAAGTTAAGCTTTCTTTCTAACATTTCAATCACTCTCTTTATTGTAGGCCTTTGACTTGGAAATGTTTGGATACACCACAAACCCACAATGGTCATTCTCTTTGGAGCATTTAATATTATATTATTAATTACACTAAACCTCAGCATCATATTTAATTTCTATTCTCCCTCTCTCACACCATCTTTATTAAATATGGGCAATTTTAAAAGAAATTAGTAGCTATTTTTTCATCAACAAATTAGTAGTTCCTTGAAAAAAAAACCCATTGAAAGAATCAGCATTAACCAAGTAATCAGTTATATAAACACAATATCCATATAAAATTCAACGTTACTAAGAAAGTCATGATGAGGAGGAGAAGAACTTGAAGGAACTATTTGGCACCATGATATTATATATGGATTAAAAAAAAAAAGCAGTTATGAGTCGTTTCATCGATCATGTTACTCAGTGTCGGCTGCCATAGATTAATTGCGTTGCACTGGAACATTTGGTCCCGCCATAAATTACATTATCATTAATTATAGACTATATATTTGGGGTGGTTTAAGATGTTGCAAAACGATTAGGAATCACATTATGTGTTTTAAGGATTATAATCTCACTCGATCAGTGGTTAGATTATTTGATCCCTCCATTATCATGCCCACTAAGAATTTTTAGTTGAAATTAGACATATATTCCAACACATGCTAATCAATATCAACATGAAAAAATGTGTGCTGTGATGAACAGCCTTGCTTTAACTATTTGTTGTTACAGATTTTTTTCCTTCATTAAAAAAATTATTCTCATCACTTATCATCATCATCCCATTATACGTCAATTCATTCACATGTCGTTTATTAGCTCGTATAATAATGTTAAACAAACTACACACACAAAGCATGTTTGGCAACGCTGTGGAAAAGTACTTATAAGTACTTTTACACAAGCTGAGGCAAATATATGGGGAAAATTGTCTCGTTTTACGGAAAAACACTGTTAAACGTGATTATAAGTGCTTATAAGCACTTTTGGCAATTTGCCAAATGATGCCACTTGTCAAAAACTGTATGCCTTTTCGTTTATGAGGGCAAAGAAATATAGTTCAAAGAATATAATGGATATGTCAAAATATAAAAAAGTAGGTGACGCCTTTCTTAGGAAATCAGATATTTCTAAAGGGAGAATACAAATCAAATTTTGATTTCCTAAGCCTTTAGAAAGATATACCCTATACAATCATATTTTTCAAACTGTCACATAAAAGATGACATAAAAGAATGTGACTTTCTAAGGTTCACATGTTAATTTTACACTCATGATATTCCCTTCTCTTCAACCTCTCTTAGAATTATAAAACTATTGTATGTATGTATGTATGTATGTATGTATGTATGTATGTATGTATGTATGTATGTATGTATGTATGTATGTATGTATGTATGTATGTATGTATG